>CABHPH010142919.1:1955-21613 GCA_902168325.1 Peromyscus nudipes
CTCTCTCTCTCTCACACACACACACACACACACACACACACACACACGAAAAGGTAAATGGTGCATAAGAAGGTTTGACCTGCACACATATGTGTACCCACACACACATGCACAGACACACACACATAAAGTGGACTAATATTCCTGCCTAGCTCATCAACTTGTGAAGGTTTGCTAAATATATTAAAAGTGCTTAGAGAAGGGCCTGACAGCAGCAGTAGCCACCCTTGGTATCCACAGCTTCCAAAGCAACAGATCCAACCAACCTCAGATAAAAAACAGAAGAGAGCCAGGCTCGATGGCACATGCCTCTAAGCCTAGCACTTGGGAGGTACAGAGGCAGGAAAATCAGACACTTAAGGCCAGCCTGGGCTATATGAGACCACAGAGCCATCTCCAGCCCCTCCCTCGTGTTTCCTTTGTATTGGGTATCTGAAGTCTTCTACAGTGCTCAGGAGCAGCAGACTGTGCTGGTGAACACCTGTAATCCCAGCACTCCAGAGTCAGAGGCAGCAAGATCAGGAGCTGAAGGCTAGTCTTGGCTACACAGCAAGTTCAAGGGCAGACTCTGTCTCACAGAACACACGGGAAGAGGTGTGTGTGTGTGTTCTGTATAAACACTAAGGAGTGAGCATCTGAGGATTCTGGTATCTGCAGCATCCTTAAACCAATCCCCTGCAATTACAGTGACAACTCTCACTTAAAGTGCCACTCTTCTTGCTCTTAGAGCTGATGAGAGATGCAGGAGAGAGCACCAGGCTTAACTGCCTCCCAGCAGTGCAACGTTGATGGCCTCTAGAGAAACAAGGAGTGTGGGGTCTGACTGTTGGCAGGAGCTCCTGAAACAGGGCCAATGGATGGGTTTGCTACTGCCCCACAGTACCACTGGATGCCTCTAATGGCAGATGGGCCATGCTGCCAATTGGAGGTGGGGCAGCAGTTGGAGTAGGTGGGGGTGGCTAAGCAGCCACTCCTTGGCACCCTGCATGGGGGTTCAGAACCCCTGCAGGAGAAAATGAAGGTACTGAATCTTTCCACAGGTTGGACCCCAAAGCCCAGCAATGCCAGGGCTCTCTCCCACTATTCAGCCAGGAAATACTGTTTTGTTTTGTTTTGGTTTTTTGTCTTCAAGGATAAGCATTTGATTCCAGTTTACTTGCAAGACTGAAATCAGCTTTTCCCTTAATTGGAAGCTGTTATTCATTGTGTATATTAAATGAGAGCAAGGTTGGAAGAATATAAACAGGAAATGTTTTCCATAAAAGTAAAACAAGCTGCTAAGTGAACCCAGCCTACCTAGAAAAGCTACAGAACAAGTCCAAGCACAGGACATTCTAGAAATGACAAAAGGGTAAAGGGCTGAGTGTGAGTGATGCCGCATGCCTAGAATCCCAATGCTGAGAGGTAGAGACAAGAGGCTTCAGAATTCAAGGTCATCTCTGGCTACCTAGTAAATTTGAAGGCGGCCTGGTTTACATAGTGAGACCCTATCTCAAAAAAACAAACGAGGGGCTGGAGAGATGGCTCAGAGGTTAAGAGCACTGCTTGTTCTTCCAAAGGTCCTGAGTTCAATTCCCAGCAACCACATGGTGGCTCACAACCATCTGTAATGGGATCTGGTGCCCTCTTCCGGCCTGCAGGGATATATGCAGACAGAACACTGTATACACAATAAATAAATAAATAAATAAATCTTTAAAAAAACAAACAAACGAACAAACAAACAAAAAATAATAATATTTAGGAAGTGATCTCCTGGGCCAATGCATTCAAGAGTACTTCCTACTTTCTCTTCTATTAAGTTTAGTGTTACTGGATTTATGTTGAGGTCTTTGTGTAGATGTAACCATCTTGTTAAATAAGAAACACAGAGCCAAATACAGAGTTAAAAGCCAAGAGGTCAGAGCAATAGCTAAGAGCTGAGATTAAAAACCTTACACTTCACTGCCGCTGCTGTCCTACCTCTCTGCAAGAGAGCTACTTCCTGTGTGTTTGTCCTTTTTATTGACTGTTTGTTCTGCCTTCTCATTGGTTGTAAACCCAACCATATGACCTCCTTGTCACTGCCTGTCTGTACAGACCTCCAGGTCTTCTATGGTTGGTATTGAGATTAAAGGCATGTGTCTCCAATGCTGGTGGTATCCCTGAACACATAGAGATCTGCCTGTCATGTGATCAGGATTAAGGGCGTGTGCTACCACTGCCAGACTTCTGCTATGGCTTGCTATTAGCCCTGACCCCCAGGCAACTTTATTTATTAACATACAAATAAAATCACATTTCAGTACAAATAAAATATCACCATATTTCCCCTTTTCTATTTTAATAAAAAGAAAAAAGGAAAAAAGTTATAACTAATATAAGAAAAACTATATACAAAAGTACAATAACTATATACCATATATACAAGCAATAAATACCTAAACAATGTCTAGTCCATTTGTATTTGACAAATTCAGAGAAAATAATTCCATTATCTATCCTATTTTGGTAAGTCCAAAATGTACCTAATTCACTTTCTATCCTAACTAATCTTCAACTATAACTAACTAATCTTCAACTCCCTCAGAAACCCAAGAAGGAAATAATATTACCTAACAAAAATAAAAACAGGAAGTGCATGCAAGCAACTTCCCCAAAAAATGTGAGTTGACAGAACCAGCCAGCTGCCTGAACAGTCACCCAAGGTTTCTCCACAGCGTTGGGGCATCATCTTCAGCCTATAGGCTTAGCGTATCTGACAGACTCATTTGTGAAGTATGATGTACACAAGGTCAACAGTTCGACCTCACATTTGGTGAGAGCAGTCCATGTACCAGAAACACCTGAATTCCACTAGTGTCCTGTCATGATTCAGGATTTTAAATTCTGGAAATTGTTGATTTTTTTTAAATTCAGCTGTCCATTCTTCTTGGCTATGTGTATGTGTGGCTTCATCTTGGCATCCCATTCTTCTCCACATCCCTCTATTAAATGCCAGTCTGCTATTGAGAGGCGTGAGCTTAGTTACTCTTCAAGAATAACTGTTTCAGCTGCCATTCCACTGCACATCAGAAGCCATCGGCCCACTGCCTGTTCAGCTGCCTTCGAAGAAAAGGGCACTGTACCTTTTCCAGATTGCGAAGGCCACTTCAGGGATGGTGCCATATTGTCCTGGCCTCAGAAGATGCGTTTTGATAAAGCCACAACCTCACTTGTCTTGGCAAGAATGAGTAGTCCTTTGTTTCGTGTCCTGTCTGTCCATTTTGTCCTGTTTGTCAGCAGTCGATTCGAGGATATTTTGTTGTCTAGTGGCTAACTTTTGCCACAATGAAAGTTAACTCCATTATGCAGTTTCTTCAATGCCCATATTTTCTCTGAAGTAGATTGGTACTGCCAGGAATCAACATGTCTCATAGTCATAACAAAAAAGAAAAATTTTCTAAGTTATTAAAACATTTTAAATGCTGTATTCTGTAGATCTCTGAAGGGTTTGAAGATGACCTATCTAAAATATATCTGCTCAATCTTGAAAACACACCTAATATGACTACAAGTCTGATTGTAATGTCTAACTACTAACTTTCATTTCTTTATATCCTAATAGTTGGTAATAATAACATTCAAGAATCAGCAAATTGCATTACATTGTTAAATGAACGGTATAAGTACAATATCTTGAACAAAATTAGAAATATATGTATAGCATTTTCTAACAATATCAATCTCAATATATATAATTTGTACACAATCTAAAAAAAATCCAATCCAATGTAAAGTATTTAAAACTAGTAATTGTCTTTTTCTTTTTCTTTTTTTTTAAACAATAATTTTAAATCTAATCTCCTTTGCTTAGCCCTTTTCCTAACCCTTAAACAACTTGTAACCAACCCTCCTAAACAATGAAAATTATCCCAGACCCAAAAATCCATTAAAAGACCAAAAAAACACCCGCCCCACACCACCTCTTTGGGAATGTGGGCGTTATATTCTTAAAATTGCTTCCTGCTGAGTATGGGCAAAGGTATCTTTATTCTGAAAAGAAAAATTTTGGGTTAATTGTCAAATTCTAGGAAAGGTAGCTATATCCTTTGTTATCCAGTCTGTGCATAATGCCAAAGTTCAGGGTTTATCTCAAGTCCTTATTCAAGTAGTCTTTGAAACTGGATCATCTCAGCTAGCCCTCTCAAAATTGCTCTGAGCACTTTGTAGTCTAAAGCTGATCTATAGATGATGTTTGTCAGCTTAGTGGTATTATTATTGTCCACATGGAATTTTTGTTGTTGTGGGGCCCCATCTTCTTCCTGGAGACTTCAGTTGATGTTAGGCCTGGCCGTGATTTCCTACAGAAAACTGATAAGAGACTCGAACACAAAGACAAGTATAGGCAGCTAATTGAAGCCTTTTATCTAGAATTAGTTAGTACTCTATATGACCATTAATATCTTAACAAAGTTTAAAATGTATATATATTGATCTTGTAAATTTGATATAAAATTCATACTTTAAGAAAAGTTTAAATAATCATAATAGAATCAAAGAATTGAGATTAGTAATAGAATAGTCCCTTAATTAATTTGTTTTTTCTCCTGTCCCATGTCATTTGATCCACTTGGACTTGAGTTTTGTGCATGGTGACAGATATCAATCTATTTGTAATCTTTTACATATTGACATCCAGTTATGCCAGCACCATTTGTTGAAGATACTTTCTTTTTTCCATTGTATAGTTTTGGCTTCTTTGTCAAAAATCAGGTGTTCATATGTGCGTGGATTAATGTCAGGGTCTTCAATTTGATTCCATTGGTCTATATGTCAGTTTTTATGCCAGTACCAAGCTGTTTTTATTACTATAGCTCTATAGTAGACCTTGAGGTCAGGGATGGTGATGTCTCCAGAGGTTGCTTTATTATACAGGATTCTTTTAGCTATCCTGGGTCTTTTGTTTTTCCATATGAAGTTGAGTATTTTTCTTTCCAAGTCTGTGAAGAATTGTGTTGGAATTTTGATGGAGAATGCATTGAATCTGTAGATTGCTTTTGGTAAGATTGCCATTTTTACTATGTTAATCCTACCTATCCAAAAAAACAAAACACACACACACACACACACACACACACAGTGGGGCATGATGGTGCACACCTTTAATCCCAGCACTAAGGAGACAGAAGCAGGCAGATCTCTGAGTTCCAGGACAGCCAGGGCTACAGAGTGAGTTCCAGGATAGCCAGGGCTACACAGAGAAATCCTGTCTTGGAAAACACACACACACACACACACACACACACACACACACACACACACCAGAGAGAGAGAGAGAGAGAGAGAGAGAGAGAGAGAGAGAGAGAGAGAGAGAGAGAGAGAGATCACTGAAGAAAGCAGGGCACAGGGCCAATACAGAGCAGGGCCCCTACTCTGTATCATGCTGAAGGCGTGATACAAGTTTTTCTGCGTACACACAAAGTACACCACCAGTAGGGACCCCATTGTAAGTGCTGGATTTGAGTGACTATGAAATGACCATATGGGTCAAATTATAGCAACAAAAGGCCATCTGTCATGGGGGGCTGCCGCGGTGCAGGGAGCTGATGGAAATGTCTACCTCAGGCTTACTTTCCTGCAAACCCAAGTCTACTCTGAAAACAGTCAACAGGAAAATGAGGAAGCCAGCTTGGCTTGGAGGACACATGGTAGGCAGAGCCTGAGTCACAGGAATTTGCAGCTGGGTGAGGCAGGGAAGGAGGTCGCAGGTCTGGGTTGTGGGATCTGGGAATTACTGAGGATGTTGGGAGGAGGCAACAGTGGGGCAGCCTCCTTCTTTCCTGAGGCCCCTGCCTCAGCCAGAGCCTTTACCACCTCAGCCCCAAGCTTCCCTCCTCACATATCAGATCTGGCTCTTCCCCTCCCCCAGTCCCAAATCCTGAGCAAGGTGACATCAGTGGCCCTGAACTTTAGGATATTGACCTGTCTCTGCTTCCACTGAGGGTACAGATCGGAGCTGAGGCCAGGGACCCAGGAAGTGAACATCTGTAGGGTGTAGGGTGCTGGGGGGTTGCAGGGGTGCCATACAGTAGCTGCAGGCCGAACTCTTCCCTGCTTTCCAGACTTGTAGCCTGCAGTCTCCCATCTCTTCTCTCCTAGGGCCTGGGAGCCAGGATGGAGCAGAGGAAGCTAGTGGCCAGTTGGCCTCCCTGCTCGCTCTTATGTGAGACGCAGCGGGCCAGAGGCTCCTCTCTCTCTCCCTCTCCGGCTCGCCTTGCAGCGGTTTATTTCTTCATTACTGCTCAGAGGTGGAAAGACATCCTAACTGTACTTCTGCTCAGTTTTCCTGCACCCGGGCTTCCGAACCAGAACACCTGCCCCTGTGGAGAAGCATGGAAAGCAGACCCAGATGTTCATCCCTGCCCTACCAGGCCTACTCTCCTCTCCTCCTCCCCTTCCTCTCTGGTATGCCCCGCCCCTCTCTCCTCCACTGGAGGCTTCTGGAAAGAAAGGATTTCCTGACAGGGACCTGAAACTCCAAGGCAACCTTTGCACACACTACAAAGAGGAGAGGGAATCCATCAGGTATTGACACTCAGACTCTACACGTGGTTCTCATGGAGTGGGTAGGGGTACCCTAGGCTGCTGCCTCTTTGAGAAATGCCCTTCAGTTAGTAGGTGCACTGTGTGACATTTACAGTCAGGGGTGATGGAAACCCAGAGGCACCTGGGAGGGGCGGGCAGAGGATGCCCTTCTTAGACTCCACATCAACCACATCACTGTGCAGGAAGAATGTAGAGATGTCCCAGGATGATCTGATCTGGCCATTAAGAGATTGTTTCCCCACCCCTGAGGGGTGAGTTAGAGTTTGTAGTTCAGGCACACAGTCTTTCTCTGAGATCCCAATGAGAAAGGGTCTTATCTTTCAAGCAGAACACCATCGTCATTGTTGTGCCCAGATCGCAACCCCCAGAGAGACCACCAAAGACGAGCATGCCGGAATGCAAAAGCAAGGTTTAATTTGGGATATCTAAATAAAAGCCTAGACGGGGACTTCATCCAACAGATCCAACGCAGTGGAGGCTGGAGGAAGTGCCCACCTCTTGCAAGCTCAGTTTTTAAAGGGAAAAAATCACAAGGTTACATCATTTAGGGGTGCTAGTACGGGTACAATTCTGATTGACTCGCTTCTAAGGGCTTTGTAGAAATCATGGCTTAATCTTACTTCTAAGGGGGTGTTTGCCCGCCACCATTTCTCATCGGCTGTCCTCAGGTGGGGACATTTCTGTGGTCAGTTACCCTGGAAACCAGGGAGAGGACATTCCATAGTCTGGCAGTCATTACCCCAGTGACTACCTTCTGACTCTGTACTTTTACACTTCCTGGTTTCTGAAATCTGGACTGACTGGTTTCAGTAGCTAATGGCCTATTCCTAAAAGAAGAAATCTTAGGCCTTAGTTTTAGGGTGAAAGCATTTTGGTCTTATTTCTAAGATGGCTCATTTTGGTCTCACATTTCCCCCTTCTTATGTGCCTAATGGAACCCAATCATGGGTTTTGGACAGTTAGCTCATAAGTATCCCTCTCTAATAATGGCCATGTATAGTTAGCCATCTTGTCTCTATGCCAGGGAGTTTCCTTTTGACCCAGCATTTCAGTCTTTTCTGAACAGGGAACATGGGACGACACATTCTCTTCTGGAACTGCTTCAAGCTGGCATTGGGGCACCATTGTCAGGGACCCCAAAAGGCTGAAAAGCTAGTCAAGGACTTGGCAAGGGGGCAATTGTCAGAAGTGTGTGGCTCTCTGACCCTGTAGAGACAAGGAACAATCACGTTGGCTAGGCTGGTCCATATCAGCTCACAGTCGCTGGAGCAGTGGAGTCAGCGACTGAAACTTGGAGGTGTCTGCCATCCAAGTAGAAATCTGTTGAGACAAACTTAAACTAGGAACAGAAGTTAAAATTTATGAACTTATTTGGAACCCTTAGGTCCATACCCTTAGTAATGGGAAAAGCAGTAGTCTCAAGACCAGGAGAGAGGAAAAATACCATCTTTAGGAATAAGCTGCACTTATCTGGGATCCTTTTGGCCTCTGTAAAGTGGATCCAAGTTTCATGACTCTTTTAATCCTCTGAGGCCTATAGGAACTATCTTATAAAATGACATAAAATTTTAGATACATTAGTATTACCAATCTGTACTGAAATCCATATTGTAGACAAAACAAGTAATGGGTATCTATAAAACAGTAGAAGTGGGATGTAGCATGAATCTTAAAAGTTCTTATTAATAAAATCAAACCTGAGCTGGGTTGTTGGGGTGAAATGCTGGATAGTCAGAGAGACAGAATAAGCCACAGCTATCTCACCTCACTGGATCCTCAGCTGATCTTGTTTCCTCAGACTGGATGGCCCGAGCACTCATCCAGAATGGGTCTCAGCTGAACTGCTGCTCAAAAGCCTGAATGCTTAACCAGGCCAATGTTTCTCCAGGCCAAATGCCTCTCCAGGCCAAATGCCTCTAGTTTCTGGTCCTCACGCTTTATATACCTTTCTGCTTTCTACTACCACTCCCTGGGATTAAAAGTGTGGCTTTCTGGGAATAAAGGTGTGTATCACCGTGCCTGGCCGTTTCCAATGTGGCCTTGAATTTACAGAGATACAGAGGGATTTCTGTCTCTGGAATGCTAGGATTAAAGGCGTATGCTACCACTGCCTAACCTCTGTTTAATATTGTGGCTGTTCTGTCTCTGACCCCAGATAAGTTTATTAAGGTACACAATATTTTGGGGAACACAATACCACCACATTTCCTCTCTTTTTGTCTAAAATTAAAAAAGCTTATAACTAATACAAGAAAAACTATATCCAGTAAGTATATACAATATACACAGTCAAGATTACATTAACGATGTCTAGTCCATTAACATTTGACAGATTCAGATGAAAAACTCCATTATATATTAACAATGTCCAGTCCAGTGACATCTGATAAACTCAGACAAAAAATTTTCATTACTTATCTTATTTAAAACAAGTAGTTCCTTTTTAAAAGTAGATTCCATAATCTCCCTTTTTATCTTATCATATCCATATTCTCTCTTTTTTCTTTTCATAATACATTCAGTAGTCTACCTTTTGCATTTTTATATCTTCCCCTTTTTCTTCAGTGTAGATTCAGTGATCTACCTATTTATCCTATTTTTCTTTATCTTTTTTCTCAGAGTAGATTCGATGATCTATCTCATATCTATTTCTCTTTTTCTTTTTTCTTTCTAGGGGTGAAGATATCTTTAGGGAATCTTGAAAAGAAAATTTTGGGTTAATTGTCAAGTCCTGTATCATTTGTCCAGTCTCTGCATAATAGAAAAGTTCAGGGCTTGTCATAAGTCCTTGCTCGAGTAGTCCGTCAGGCTGGATCATCTCAGTCAGCCATCTCGAAATTGTCCTGAACAATTTGTACTCCAAAGTCGATCTTTCCTTGGTGTTAATCAGCATAATGGCTTTATCATAGTCCTTGTGGAATCATCATTGTGGGATTCCATCACCTTTTTGGAGATTTCAAAGTCCCTGTTAGGCATGGTCATGGTTCACTGCAGACTCCTTTCTTTCTTTCTTTCTTTCTTTCTTTCTTTCTTTCTTTCTTTCTTTCTTTCTTTCTTTCTTTCTTTTTTTTTTGTGCCTCCTCTGTGGTTTGGAGTAATCACAGTCTGATAAATGTCTGTCTCTTGGAACCACGAATGTTCTTCCCTAGAAGAGAATATCTTCACAGTAATTTCTCCCCACCATTTGTCTTGCCAACCTTTTTCAAACTGACCTTTGCCGATGTTTTCTTGTAACACGAGGGTCCTGGCAATTCTTCTCTGAACAAACAGTAGTAAATCCTTTGTCCCAGGTAGCAGCATCATCGTAGTCACCAACATGATGAGAAGAAGCCAGCAACGTGGAGCAGCAGCCACTGCCTCCATGGTCCCACTGCCACCATTTGTAGCCAGGTCCTGACCAAAGCTTCTCCTTAGCAAGCCTCCTAGGCCGGCCTCAAACTTGGGATCCTCCTGCCTCTGCCTCCTTCAGTAAATCCTACTGGCGTGCACCACCACTTCCGGCCGAGTGTAGCTCGGGTCTTTTCAAGAATTCGTACCACTAACGTTGGGCGCCAGATGTAGCATGAGTCTTAAAAGTTCTTATTAATAAAATCAAACCTGAGGCCAGTTACTGGGGCGAACACTGTCGCCCATGTGGAGTCTGTAAAGAGGAGGGAAGCAGGGATTGGCAGGTAGAAAGCAAGAAAGTGCTGTGGGATGGTCTGTATGTCAAACATGTTGCTTATTGGTCAATGAATAAAACACTGATTGGCCAGTGGTCAGGCAGGAAGAAGTATAGGCGGGACAAGGAGGAGAGAATTCTGGGAAGTGGAAGGCTGAGGAGACACTGCCAGCCACCACCATGACAAACAGCATGTGAAGACGCCGGTAAGCCACAAGCCATGTGGCAAGGTATAGATTTATAGAAATGGATTAATTTAAGATTTAAGGACAGTTAGTAAGAAGCCTGCCACGGCCATACAGTTTGTAAACAATATAAGTCTCTGTGTTTACTTGGTTGGGTCTGAGCGGCTGTGGGACTGGCAGGTGACAGAGATTTGTCCTGACTGTGGGCACGGTAGGAAAACTCTAGTAACAAATGGCGCCAGAACGTGGGGCAGGAATTTCCACTTAAAACCTGAGAAAGCGCAAAGAGAAGATTGTAAAACAGAGCTAAAACAGCTTCCTAGTTGTCTTTCTCAAGTTAGCAGCAGCCTGCGGGCTTGAGCTACTGTATGGCGGGTTCCTGGTGTGCATGTTCGACTTGCAGTATGGCGGGAATGAGGCTTCTGAAAGTGACACATTAAGCTGCCTGGTGGATTTAGCCTTTGCTAGTACAAAACAAAAAAAGAGGTTTCTGGGCTACACGCTGCTTTGATAGAAGCATAGACCCACAAAGACTCCCAGAGCTGGTGGTAAAAGTATCACCGCCATGTTGGGAAGCTGAGGTGGGCGGAGCCAGCAGCCATAGTGCCGTTTCAGTCTTAGAATGCTGCAGTTTAAAGCCATAGGCTCAAGGTAATATAAAAAATAAGCCACATAAAGATGGCTACCACACAGAGAATCTGGATTATGTTCTCTTTGATATTCATAACTGAAGAAAAACATTTGATTGCAAAAGCTGTTGAGTTATGCCAAAATGTATATTTTAAAGGTACCTTGACTTCAAAATTTGGATGTAAGGATATGTTGCTTTGGAAAGGAAGCTCTGCTTTTGTTTCCACAGAAAGCCAGAGGCTATGGATTTATTCCAGATTAAGATACATCAGGTTTGACCAGCCAAGACCCCCTGAAAGGTCTCCGGTGACACCATGGCCCAGATGATCCAACATCCAGAACGGTTTGAAGGCAACTGGCTCAGACAATACAGCCTCATGGACTACTCCATAATCCTAAAATTTTCTTTGTGTCCCCATAAGATACAGCACCCCCCTCCAGCAGGAAGTAGTAAGAGAAGCTACGCCCAAATTCCCAAATTATATGTAATTTTACTATGTTAATGTTAAAATCTTCCTTTTTGAAAAAAAAGAAAAGGGGAAGTGCTGTGGGATGGTCTGTATGTCAAACATGTTGCTTATTGGTCAATGAATAAAACACTGATTGGCCAGTGGTCAGGCAGGAAGAAGTATAGGCGGGACAAGGAGGAGAGAATTCTGGGAAGTGGAAGGCTGAGGAGACACTGCCAGCCGCCACCATGACAAACAGCATGTGAAGACGCCGGTAAGCCACAAGCCATGTGGCAAGGTATAGGTTTATAGAAATGGATTAATTTAAGATTTAAGGACAGTTAGTAAGAAGCCTGCCACAGCCATACAGTTTGTAAACAATATAAGTCTCTGTGTTTACTTGGTTGGGTCTGAGCGGCTGTGGGACTGGCAGGTGACAGAGATTTGTCCTGACTGTGGGCATGGTAGGAAAACTCTAAATACAAAGGACTCATACTTTTGAGTCCCAACAAGAACTACAGATTTGGGTTAAAAGCTTGTGCATTTTCCTTCTGTCCAGAAAGCTAGGTATAAATTGGACAGAGATTTTTGACCTGATGAGAAGTACTTTTAGGTTTACATTTAAATATATTTAGATGAAATCTAAAATAAATCTAAAATGTTGAGCTTGTGGTTGAACAGTAAGTAGTCATTGCTCTACCAGTTTATCAGGACTCTTAAATGTTAAGCTCTGAACCATTACATCATAGAACATGACAGCAATCTGAAACATATCTCATCTTGAATCATTTTTTTACTCATATCTGAACCTTTATGACTTATTTAAACTTTTATATCTTAGAACATTTTTCTAAAAGTGAGCTAACAAGCTAGCTATAGCCTTGCAGAAAGATCTGGTTGTCTGATGCTGCCACCCTGACAAAGTTAGAGCTAGCCTAGCCATCAGTATTATCAGAAATCTGAGAAGGATAAACTATATCTGAGTGCAGTCCAAGAAGCTTCCAATCCTATAAATTACAGGTACCAATCCCTACCCAGGTCTCCATAGCATTGGAAGCACCAGTTGGAACAGCATCAATCTTCTTTTACCATCAGGCCCATTATGATCCTGTTTCCTGACTTCAACACCAGTGGCTCCATCACAAGTTTTCCATTGACATAGGTCTCAGCTCCTTTACAAAGCTCCAATGTGACCATCACTTCTCCATCAGGCTGGGGGATGCTTCAGAAGAGACAGTGTTGCTTCCGGATGAACTGTCCAGTCAACTTGATGTCCACATCTACCTGGCCATCCCTGGTGACACCATCTTTGATGTGGTAGTGAAGACACTCAGACATCAAGGGGTCCTCATTCAGATTTACCAGATGGGGAGGCTTTTTTGGAGTGAAGACACCCACAGTACCACCATCCTCTCAGACAGCCACGCCCTTCTCAGCCAGCAACGCTTCTCTCTCCATTCTCAGGGCTTCTGTCTTACATAGCTTCTTCTCCCAAGTCTCATTCAGCTTGGCAATAATCTTCTCCATCTCCTGCAGCCTCTCCATGGCCTCCTCAGGCCCAATCTGGGGCTCAGCACTAGGGGAGAAGGAGGGCTCCAGCTCCCCATTGTGTGGAGGAGGAGATGAGGGTGAAGCTGGGGTGGGAGGAGATGATGCAGCCGACAGAGCACCTCCAGGACTGCCCTCTTTTACCTTCAGACCTCCTAGAGCAGAGGCTGAGAGTCCCTGAGCCATCAACAGCTCCCACAAACGCACCACCTCCTCCTGCAGCTCTTGGGTAAGCCGGGCATTGGGGCATCTTGCCCTGTGGTCAGTGTTGCCACAATCCAGGCAGAGAGGTTGTGGTGCCTCATATGTAATCTTCTTTGGAGACCTTGGGTCACTGCTAGGATCTGGAAGCCTGTCTGATATAATCAGCTTTTAGATCAACATTTAAATGCCATATTCTGCAGATCTCTGAAGTATGAGGGCTGTCCAGGTATATCTGAAAAGACAAACTTTGTTTCTAGTTACTTGTTTCAAACTCAACCCTGAAAACATATGCAAGGGACTGAGTAAATGAGTAAACTTATCCCTGTAATATTACATCAGTACTTACTTACCCTGACTGACTATTTATGTTCTTTAACAGGCTACAATAAGTAGCCGAAAAACAATGCTTTTAAGTTGAAGCTCTTCTAGCATCAAATATGGGTTCAGTAAAGAAACCAAAACAAAATATCAATATAAAACGTGTGTGTATATATATATATATATATCAGTTTATGCAAATAACTTAAGCTTAACAAACTTAGCAAATACAAGGAGGCTTAGGAGAAACATTTTTTTTTTTTTGCGCGGTAGCAACGTTTATTGGGGGTGGGGGATCAGTCCTTCTTGGCCGCGGCCTTCCTCATGGCGGCCAGCATGTTGCTCAGCTCCTCCTGCTTCCTCCTCTTCTTGATGAACTTGAGCGCGCGCTTGTCCTTGGACACCTTGAGCAGCTCCATGGCGCGCCGCTCGTAGGGCGCGAAGCCGCACACCTCCCGGATCATGTCCCGCACGAACTTGGTGTGCTTGGTGAGGCGCCCACGGCGCCGGCTGTGTCTCGGCTTGCTGACGTTCTTCGTCACCTTGTGGCCCTTGTTGAGGCCCACGGCCATGGGGTAGCGCAGGGCCATGGCTGCTGCTCTCCGATGGCGGCTGCAACCGAGAAACATTTTTTAAGTCATTGGTTTTTAACTATATAAACTGTTCTTAAAAGATTAAGATCTCTCAAATGTCTTTTGTATCAACAATTAAACACTTTTTTTACTTTAAGGGGGAGAAAACACGGCATCATCACAATCTGTATAAAGTAAAACCAATCTCCAGAGTGCAAACAATCCCAAAGTTCATTATCTGGAATTCATTTATAATCCTTTTGGTTCTTTAACTTAGAGGCTTGGATGATTTCTTTGACCCTACCTTTGGCAGCACATACCTAGCCTGCCTGCTGCTCTGTTTTATTATGGCTGGTGCTTCTGGTGATCATCACCTGACACTGGCATTTTTTAAAACTGCTAAAGTCCACCATTGCAACTAGACTCTTTTTGGAACTCTAGTCCTGCCATACATTTGCAAACCTCAGCTGCTTCCTATGATTTCTTTATGTCTTTAAAACTATTATTATTTTACATGGGTAAATCTTAAATTACAAAGTTTAGCTGCCAGAGCAAGGTATATTCCTGTATATAAAAGCATTGATGTGCAGCTTTAATATTTATCAAATACCTTATTTATTAAACATATGTTGCCATCTATTTAAATTCTCTAGAAACTTGCTGTTGAACAATTGGTAAAGACATAAGTACTTAGGTGTTAACCCGAGTAGATCTTTATAACTTTAGTAAAAGATGGCTGCCAGCCACATGGCTGCCCATGAGGTCACCAGCCAAGATGGAGGAAGCCATGTGGTTGCTGTTTAAAGCACGTTTTTCTAAACAATAATTACTTGCACACATACACACAGTTGGATCCAAGTTACATACATATATACATACGTACAGTTAAAGCTTGCTTACATTTCCAAGTCACATACCTGTCCACATATACACATAAGCAGTTTGCAGAATCATTAGCCATTTTAAAAATGAAAACCAACCAGAATTAACTTTTAAATTCAGTATTTGCAGTTATAAGAAACCATAACAAACAGTTTACATCACATCCCCTCTGACTTTTTACAACCTTCCGTGTACCCTCAGTCTGTTCCTTTGATCCCTCAGACATTTACTTTAGACAAAGTCTGCTTTTTCTTTTCTTTCAAAACAGAAACTCTTACCAAAGTCTTTTTTGTGATTTACCTCAGTATTATAAAGTTACAATATTTTATCAGCATTGTACCTCAGACAAGAAACTGTTGGTTAGCGTTATAACATCAACCATAAATAGGCAGTGACATTCCATTCTTGGAGCCAGACCCTGATCAGGTTTTAGCCCCAGGGCAGGTCTTGGGAGCCCCACCCAACAGCATGGGAGATGAAGATGACGGGAAGGTGTGCACCATGGGGACAAAAGATTGCTGTTAACCTCAGATTTTCAAGTACACGAGAACGGCAGACTGAAAGTGACTCCATTCCTGGCTGGGCCCACAGACTTGTAGGCTACTCCTCAGCTGTGACCCTGGAGGGGCAGTTAGTTCTCCACCAGCCCCCACACTCTGAGCTCCTCGAGGCTCCTGCTGGCTCCTGCCAGATCTGCCCTGTGTCCACACGGGAGCCCAGCCAGAACCTGCTGGCCATATCTGGGCCCCACAGTGCTCATAGCCTGCCCTAGCACACAGCCATGCCTAGTTCCCATCAGCCTCTGGGTCAATCTGGCCACCACCCACATCGTGCTGTAAAGCTTCTACTCCACAGTTCTCTGAGGGAGCTGGGGCCCCTAATCCGCTGCATCTAGGCCCTGTGATGCTCACAGGCTGACTAGCCCTCTCAGCAGTGCCCTGGGTCCCCAAAGTAGCAGCTGTACAGCCGCTGCCTGCTGGACTCATTGCAGAGCTTTCTGCTGCCTGCTGCCTGTGCTCTGGTCAGAGAGAGCAAGGAAGCAATGGGGGAGTTCAGTTAGTCTGTGCCAGTTCAACCACCAAAGGGGCCTCCATCCCTTCCGCTGGCAATCTGGCCCACAAGTCCCAATGCATACACAAGCTCAGGCATAAAACACTCATTCATGTGGCCATAGTTCTCACACATTTATACATTTATATAGGTATAACAAATTACACTGATGAACAAGATAGGCAGACAAAAAGGAATAACAAGGGCCCTACAGATGGACCAGGCAGACGAGAGTCCAGAGAGGGAGCCTCGATTATGACAAAGACCATACAGATGGGACAGGGACAATTCAATAGTGTCTCCCGATCCCCAGAGTTCACAAAACAGACGGACCCCTCACAGGTGTCTAAACAGATGGACCCCTCACGGGCATCCAAACAGATGGACCTCTCACAGGTGTTCAAACAATTGGACCCCTCACAGGCATCCTCTGACGGGGGGACCTGTGGGGACCCCGCATCCTGATGAGGGATTGGGACGTCTCCCAACTCCTCCAGGTGTGTCTGCCAAGGTGAGAGTCTGTCAGATTCAACTGCAGGCTTCAGATAAGAAAATGAAAGTAGGAAATGGGAGGTGAGCCGGGGGGAGGGGGTGGGACAGGAGGGGGGAGAACGGGGGAATCTATGGCTGATATGTAAAGTTGAATTACATTGTAAAATAAAATAAAATAAATTCAAAAAAAAGAAAATGAAAGTAAAAGGAAAGCAAAGACAAGAAAATGGAGTGCTCTTACTGATCAGTGTAGATGGACCTCCAGAGCTCTTAGGGGTCCCGGCGGGGGGGTCTCTGGGCATCCCGGATGAGCCCCCGAATGTTGTGCCCAGATCGTGACCCCCAGAGAGATCACCAAAGACGAGCATGCCGGAATGCAAAAGCAAGGTTTCATTTGGAATATCCAAAAGCATATCCAAAAGCAATACAAGCCTAGGCAGGGACTTCATCCAATACATCCAACACAGTGGAGACTGGAGGAAGTGCCCACCTCTCTGCAAGCTCAGTTTTTAAAGGGAAATATCACAAGGTTACATCATTTAGGGGTGCTAGTACAGGTACAATTCTGATTGGCTCGCTTCTAGGGGATTTCTAGAAATCATGGCTTAATCTTACTTCTAAGGGGGTGGTTGCTCGCCATCATTTCTCATTGGCTGCCCTCAGGTGGGGACATTTCTGTGGTCAGTTACCCTGGAAACCAGGGAGAGGACATTCCATAGTCTGGCAGTCATTACCTCATGACTACCTTGTGACTCTGTACTTTTACACTTCCTGGTTTCTGGAATCTGGACTGACTGGTTTCAATAATTAATGGCCTATTCCTAAAAGGAGAAATCTTAGGCCTTAGTTTTAGGGTAAAAACATTTTGGTCTTATTTCTAAGATGGCTCATTTTGGTCTCACATTATGAATAAAAAGTTCAAGTGACTGATACAGGAGCAACATGGGTAGTGTGATAGTTTGAATGAAAATGGCCCCAGAAGCTCATAGGGAATGGTCCTATTGGGAAGTCTGGTCTTATTGGAGTAGGTGTGACATGGTGGGAGGAAATGTGTTACTGGGGGTGGGCTTTGAGGTCTCAGAAGCTCAAGTCAGGCCTAGTGTTTCAGTCTCTTTGTAGCTAGAGTTTTCCTGCCAAGCCCACAGTCAGGACAAATCTCTCTCACCCGCCAGTCCCACAGCCACTCAGATCCAACCAAGTAAACACAGAGACTTATATTGCTTACAAACTGTATGTCCATGGCAGGCTTCTTGCTAACTGTTCTTATATCTCAAATTAATCCATTTCTATAAATCTATACCTTGCCACATGGCTTGTGGCTTACTGGCATCTTCACATGCTGTTTGTCATGGTGGCGGGTGGCAGTTTTTCCGGTGACCCCCCTGGAGCTTCAGGGCTTGGAGACTTCCAGGCCGCTCTAAGCCCCTCTCTGCCTCTACAGACAATAGCTCCAAACCCCCGCCGGGGACAAAGGACAATGCCCTGTCTATTTTAACTAGGTGAAACTGCGGAAGCCTTGGGCTAGAGCAGGGAGCCGGCACTCAGAGAGGAGGCAGAACGCCCCACTCACAGCGATTTTGCTGGTCTGGGGTTAAACTTGCCATGGAACTGTGACAGGATTAGCTCCTTTTCAGGAATGGAACCGTGTAGGTTTTTCCTGGTTTTATGGAACTCTGTATGCGGTAACCTGCAGTTTCAAGCACCCACCAGCTGGGGAGGAAGCTGAGGGCGGAAGCCACCCAGGCCTTTGGAATTTGCCCCACGTTGGGCACCAGATATTGGTGAAATTACTAAGGCCACTCCACGTAGTTAAAAGGAAGATTTATTTAGTGGGTAACTTACAAATGAAGGGATAGGTAGGTGGCGGGTTCTGGAAAAGACGCAGTGCAGTCCAGCGGTGTTCTCTGGAGAACTTTCCTCAGTCTACCTCTCGCGTCCAGGTCCAGCAAACAAGAGTGCGCCGCACCTCCCGATCTCAGGTCTTCAGGCCCTCCCTTGGCCCCGCCTTGTAGGCGTGATAGTTACAGAAGCCTCAATGGGGGTTGGAACTTCCAGACCAAAGCTGGCGTGGCTACCCACTACATCTCTTCCTGCTGCCTGCAGATCCAGATATAGAACTTTCAGCTACCTCTCTAGCATCCTGTCTGCCTGTGTGCCGCCATGCTTCCCACCATGATGACAATGGACTAAACCTCTGAAATTATAAGCCAGTCCCAATTAAATTTTTTTCTTGATAAGAGTTGCCATGGTAATGGTGTCTCTTCATGGCAGTAGAAGCCCTAAATAAGACAGATATATTTAAAGGAAATTAAATTGATTAAAAAAGCAATAAGACCTGAGTTCAAATCCTGAGCACCCACCTGAAAAGCCAGGCATGGTCCCATCCACCTGTTGCTCCTTCACTGCAAGGGGTTGAGACAAGATTTCTGGGGCTTACTAAGGCCAGTAGCCTCACTGAGAAACTGCAAACTGTAAGTTCATTCTCAAAGGAATAAAGCAGAATGATAGAGGATACCCGTCAACCTCCCCTGGCCTTTCCACATGTTCACAGGCACTTGTACATGCACACATGTATATAACACACACACACACACACAGAGAGAGAGAGAGAGAGAGAGAGAGAGAGAGAGAGAGAGAGAACCAATCTCGAAAGGTCATATACTACATGATTCTATCTATATAATATGCTTGATACGACATAATCCTAGGAATGAAAAATGGATTAGGGATTTCAGGGTTCAGGGGTAGGGGCTGAGGAAAAAGCAGCAAGGAAGGTGTGACTTAGGAAAGGAAACATGTAGGATCCCCATGACGATACAACTGCTCTGAGTTAAACTGTATCAAAGTTAACATTGCCATTGTGATGTGGATTCCAGTTAATGTTAGCTCAGGCTGCTGAAACAGTGTACCATGGGTGGAGGGTGCAGCAGACATTTATTCACACTACTGGAGCTGGAAGTGCAAGGTCAAGCTACCAGTATAGCTGATTTCTCCTGAGGCCATTCTCCTTGCCTTGTACTTGTCCACTGAGTCACCTGGGTTTTCTTCTGTGAAACCCTGGTATGTCTTTTGGGCTCCTAATTCCCTCCAGCATCAATCA
>CABHPH010142920.1:2012-66499 GCA_902168325.1 Peromyscus nudipes
TGTGTGTGTGTGTGTGTGTGTGTGTGTGTGTGTGTGTGTGTGTGTGTGTGAAAACAAATATTTTGGATTGTGAGCCTAGCTTTTAAATGGCTGAGCCATCTGGGAGTGGTAGTAGTGTCTCTGACTCTTTTGCCTGCTCTAGGGACCCCTAGAAATGAGAATTCTGGCTGGAAGGTGGTAGTGTACACCTTTAATCCCAGCACTTGGGAGGCAGAGAAAGGTGGATCTCAAAGAGTTCAAGGCCAGCCTGGTCTACAGAGTGAGTTCCAGGACAGCCAGGACTGTCCCACAAAGAAACCCTGCCTCAAAAAAAAAAAAAGAAATGTGATTTCTATGGCTGATAATTGTCCAAAATGACCACAGGACTTGCAGTCAGAAGACCCAATATGTTCTAACACTGATAAAGTTCTCTTCATTGAAATGGTAAGACTAATCCTTCCAGTTTCTGGCTTGTAAACATAAATGGGATACAGAAAGGAATGTTTTGCAAAGCACAATTCATGTGTTGAGTTTGGTATCCTATGAAATAAGTATCATTAAAAATGTTTTATGAGGATAAATACAATTTAGCTAGTAAATCTGAATTAATTTTAATAGAAGTTAAGAAACACAGACATCAATTCATGTAACTGTGCTGCATATTTTTAAAATTCTTCTCTTGTAAATTACATTCTGATCACAGTTTCCTCTCCCTTTACTCCTCCCAACCCCCTCAGAATACTCTAGTAGCAGAAATACCGGAGAAAAATTGAGAGCCCTTTAAAAAAATATCAGCAACCATATAGAGGAATTAAATAAGCAATTGAATGAAATAATAAAATTGAAAATCTAGATGAGAAAGTTACCAAAGTGAGTAAAATGGTCAGGGCTTGGAGAAGAAAGTGGCATTGAAATAGAATTTAAAGCATGGTAGATTAATAATTAATTCATAAATTTGTAAATATTAATATAAGATAGAAATAGAAAAAACTAAAGAGGAATAAAAGTGAAACCAGACAATAACATGAAACATAAGGCATATGTCCTTCACTCAAGGTTCTTCATCACTGAGATTATATTGTTCTTTTCCCTCCCTTTAGTTGTCATTTACACGATCTCTTCAGGTATAATGGGGTGGGGCTCCTAATCTCAGTCATTCAGACAAGTTAAGTCAGTGCGCCCTTCCAGATAAGAAGGATGTGTGTGTAAGCAGACAAGCTTCTGCAATGATATCATAGACAGGGTCCTCTTCCTTACCTCCAGCAAGTTAACAAACTTGTCCTTAGGAAACTGGGGATAAAACTTTTCATGGACAGGGCTATCTTACCTAGTCACTAAAGGTTTGTGGAAAACCCACTCACTCGACTACCTTTTGTGCCAGCACTGGGTTCCACAGCATACTTTCTGTAGGTCACCCCTGCTAAAATGGAGGACTTGTCATATTATCTCAGTAATTGCCTCAGATTCAGTTCCTGGATCATACTTCTGCTATCCACTCTTATCCTTAGCCTACTCTACTCTGCTCTCAGAGTTTACTTTTGATATCAGTGGTACCACTCTCATGAGCAGTTCTCCAGCAGCAATGGTCATATTAGTTAGCAGGTGGCTGTGACAATGGTTTGTCCAGCTAACACTGGGTAAGAACTCAGATGTTCAGTAGTATTTTGGAGCAGTGGTAGAGCAGCTTATGTCTTCCTTCTCTTAACTGTATTCTTCCACTTACATGTAATTTCTAATCTGAACTCTTATGCAGAACTACACTGTTATTTATGGAGAAAAGAATTCATTTAGTCCAGGCTGAACTCTAATTCAATATGTAGCTGAGAATAACCTTAAAATGAAAACTTTCTGCTTCCACTCCTACGTACTGAGATTACAGGTTTGTGTCATCATCATACCTAGCTGCTGTGGAATAACCATTTTGTAAACCATGAAGATGTTTTGCTCTCATTGGTTTAATGAAGAGCCAACTAGCCAATAGCTAGGCAGAAAGAGGTAGACAGAAAAGCAAGACTGAGAGAATGCTGAGAAGAAGGAAGGCATAATTGGTAGCCAGATGCATATGAAGCAGGAGGTGAATATGCCATGCTGAAAAAAGTTACCATCAAATGATAGAACATAAATAAGAAATAAGGGTTAATTTAAGTTGAAAGAGCTAGTTAGCAACAAGCTTAAGCTATTGGCCAAGTATGTACAATTAATGTCTCTGTGTGGTTATTTGGGGAGCTAGTGGTCCTGAAGAAAAATTCCACTTACAAATGGTGCCCAATGTCTGGCACGTACATCCACATAACTCCTGAGAAAGTTTTTATAAAAAAAAAAAAAGGTTTGGAACGCAGAGTCAAACTCAGCTTCCTGGTGGCTGCCTTCTCTCCTGTAAGCTGACAAACAGAGGCACGGCTCTTTTAAGAGGCCCTGCCACTGGGAATTTTATGGCATTTATGAGCAGCAAGTGGTGCATTACTCAATGGCAAGAGACAGGTAGAAATGTCTACAGCAGCCTGAAAAAAAAAAAACTTCCCAGAGCTGGCAGCAAATGTGGCTCCCACTCTGCCATGAGAATAGCCTCTCAGGGAACTGAGAGAGGAGGAGTTAGCCACTAGTACTCCATGAGCTAAGCTACACAGCCATTTAAGATTTTGCTCATGTAGACAGAAAAGGTTACAAATACACCTTAAAGACTGATTCAGACAGAAAAAAACTCTAAACATGTTACAATGTGTTTAAAATGTGTATAGACTTGGGAGGAAACAAGATATTATAGACAGTCATAGAAAAGCAATTGTTTAAAAAATAATAGAGTCTTCAAAAAAGGAGTAACGTAATATAAATGAGAAAAGCCACATAAAGATGAAAAACACATGGGGAGTCTGGATCCAGTATGTTATTGTGTTGTCTTTAAATTTTTTGATTGCTGATGAATGAACAATAGATGCTGAGAGGTATTAAATTATAAAAACTGCTAAATTAAATCAACCTTTATATTTTAAAAATATCTTGACTTCAAAATCCAAGTCCAGGCAGTTGGACCGGGTCCTGTGCTCAGTGCATGAATTGGCTGTTTGAAACCTGGGGCTTAGTAGAGACCCTTGGCTCAGCCTGGGAGGAGGGGACTAGACCTGCCTGGGCTGAGTCCACCAGGATGATCTCAACCCTCGGGGGAGTCTTTGCCCTGGAGGAGATGGAAATGGGTGGTGGGCGGGAGGGGGGGGAGGCGGGCGGGACGGGAGGAGGGAGAACGGGGGGGGGGGAATCTATGGCTGATATTTAAAGTTGAATCGTATTGTAAAATAAAAAAAAGGAAAATAAATAAATAAATAAATAAATAAATAAATAAATAAATAAATAAAAAAAGATGTGTCACTTTGGTGAAGAGGTTATGCTTTTGTTCTCACAGAAAATGAAAGGCTATGGACTCATTCAGGGTTGGAGATCACATTTGATCAAGGAAGACCCCCTAAAAATCTTGGCTGAAAACAAAGAAATTAACCTAAAAAATCTGCAAGACACATAATTTATATTTTATCTACTCAAACATAAAACAAAAAAATCATCTTTGGCTCACTTGTGTACAGCACACAGTCTATACTTGCGTTAATGCAGATATGTATATTACCTCTGACGCTTTATGTATTTTCAGAGCAATGGGACCAGACACCAATAAAAAAGATGGTCCATCCAGTGACTGAGGGAACTAGATGCAGATATCCACGGTCAGGCCCCGGGTGGAGCTCCGGGAGTCCAATTGGCAAGAAGGAGGAGGGTTTATGTGAGCAAGAGTTGTTGGGACCAGGGATGGATGGAATACAGGGACAAGTGGCCAAACAAATGGAAACACATGAACTGTGAACCAATGGCTGAGGGGCCCCCAACTGGATCAGGCCCTCTGAATGGGTGAGACAGTTGATTGGCTTGATCTGTTTAGGAGGCATCCAGGCAGTTGGACCGGGTCCTGTTCTCAGTGCATGAATTGGCTGTTTGAAACCTGGGGCTTAGTAGAGACCCTTGGCTCAGCCTGGGAGGAGGGGACTAGACCTGCCTGGACTGAGTCCACCAGGTTGATCTCAACCCTCGGGGGAGTCTTTGCCCTGGAGGAGATGGAAATGCGGGGTGGGCCAGGGGGAGGGGGGCGGGGCGGGAGGAGGGAGCATGGGGGAATCTATGGCTGATATGTAAAGTTGAATTATATTGTAAAATAAAAAAAATAAATTCAAAAAAAGATGTTCCAGCTGATCCAACATCTCAGTCCACTTCTGCTGCAGTTTACTCGGAGTTCTGCATTAAAAACTCCAAAGCTGCTGGCTGAGATGGTCCAGCCTCACAGACTACTCCAGTAAGGACTTGATCATAATTCTGATTTTTCTCAGGATCCCCCAAAGATGTCAGTGCCACAAGACAACAGAAATCAGTCTAGAGAAAAGAACACCCACATTACCAAAAGATGAGTTATGGATGTTTGTCATTATTTAAGGGGGGTTGGTTACAAGCTGGTATTAGTAATGGTCATGAAAAAAGCTAAACAAAGGAATTAAATTCAAGATATCTTTCTAAAGGGAAAAAAGAAGATATAATAGAGAAATGATTAGATAAAAGTATAGTTTATTGAATCTACTTTAATCAAAAAAGCAACTATTAATCTAAAATTTGTTACACTGGTATTGATTTAATTTTGTTGATATGATTTTAAAGTTATTTTTCTTATACTGTATATATGTTTCTACTCTTATTTAGGGTATTGTGTTTATGCATCACATTTAAAAATGTAATGCATAATTAAGAAATACAGGTTAGTAGTTAGTCATGTATAATAAATCAAACTTGTAGTCATATTAGGTATGTTTTCAAGGTTAAATAGATATATTTAGATAGATAGGCGATCTTCAAACTCTTCAAAGACCTACAGAATATGGCATTTAAAATATTTTAGTAACAGAAGTGTCTGCTCTTGGCAGTACCAGTTTACTTCAGAGAAGATGATGGGTATCAAAAAACTCCATATGGAGTTTGCTCTCTTTGTGGCAAAAGCTAGCCATTGAGCAAAGAAACTGTCCTTGTCTCAATTGCTGAGAGTATACTGTCCAAACTGGACTAGCAGAATGTGAAAGAAAGCACCTTCAAACATTGCCAAAATAATGTAAGACAGTCCTTCAAAATTCCCTGCTTTTCAGAAATGTCTGTCAGATATAGTAGGCCTATAGGCCAAAGATGGATACTCCAATGTTACAGAGGAACTGTGGTTGAATGTCTTGAAAGCCAGATATCCCTGTCATTAGGTGATATTACAGCCTTCTGGGGTCTTTGACAGAGTTAAAGACTAAATAGTTAGACTTATAGTTTCCCTTAGTTATGATAAAAAATAAATGAGGTATAAAACTTTAGACTCACAAATACAAGATATATAATAGAGTATTTTCTCTAAATTTGCCAAGTACAAATGGACTGGATATTGTAACTGTAATTCTTCATAAATGTTTTTGTTGTATATAATTTTAGTATGTTAAAGTTAAAACCTTCATTTTTAATTAAATAAAAAGGGGTGAAATGCTGAGGAATAATCCTTTTGTACACTATGACAATATTTTGCTGTCATTGGTTTAACAGAGTCAACTGACCAATAGCTAACCAGAAGGAGATTAGACAGAGAAGCCAGACTGAGAGAATGCTGGGAAGAAGGATGGCAGAGTTGCCAGCCAGATTCAGAGGAAGCAGGAAATGAGCATGCCATGGTGAAAAAAGGTACTGCCATGTGATAGAGGTTAGATAAGAAATATGGGTTAATTTAAGTTGAAGGAGCTAGTTAGTAACACACCTAAGCTACTGGCCAAGCATTTATAATTAATAATAAGTCTCCGTGTGGTTATTTGGAACCAGGCTGTCAGGACCGAAAACCCCATCAACACCTAGCTAAGTGTTATACCTCTTTGCAATATCATATTGGTGTTATAAATTCCAGACATTAGGTTCAGACTTAAAATATTTATTTAATGTTATCATAAATTTCTTTGTATTTGGTCTTATAATATGTCTTTATTTTTCCTGAAAAATTGTTTTCATACAATGTATCTTCATACAACATTTATGACGATTATGCTTCTCCTCTCTACCACCTCCTCCCAGATATCCCCTATTCCGTAATTACCCAACTCAATGCCCTTTCTTTCTCTCTCTTTAAAAAAACTAGCAAATAATATGTAAAAAAGAAACAACCAAAAGTGCAAAACACACACACAAGCACAAAATCAGAAACCCAAAAGTATATAAGAATAATACCAATAAAAGAAAAATGCCCATTTCAAAACTATATGAAACAAGAAAGTATTTAAAAATACAACAAAATTCATGTTATGTTGCCCATCAACGCTTAGGGATAAGGCCAACCATGAAATGTGGTTAATATATCAAGTAATATTCCATTGGAGAAGATATTGTCCTTTGTAAGCAGGTACCAATTGTAAATAGCTTCTTGGTTAGAGATAGAAACCCATGTCCACTCCTACCTCTTCACACTGGGTCCTTGTCTGACTTGATCATATCCAAGCCCTGCGCATGCTACCCAAGTCTCTGTGAATTCACATGCACATCAGGTCTGTTGTGTCTGATTTACATAATGGTTATAAAAGCTTGTACTCCCACCATCAATGAATAAGTATTCCCCTCCACTTATATCCTCATAAGCATGTGTTGTTATTTGTTTAGTTGATCTTAGTCAGTCTGACATCCTAAGATAAAATCTAAGTAGTTTCAATTTGCATTTCACAAATGACCATGGATGTTGAACACTTCTTTAAGGGCTTCTCAGTCATTTGTGTTTCAACTTTTGAGAAGCCTCTGCACAGTTCTCTATCCTATTTTTAAAATTTGATTACCTGTTTTCTTTATGTCCATTTTTTTTACATCTTCATATATTTTAGATATCAATCCTCCTCCAGATGTATAATTGATAAAGTCCTCTTCCCATTCTGTAGTTCACTTTTTGTCTATATGATGGAATCTTTGTCTTACAGAAGCTTATCAGTGTCATGAGGTCTCAGTTATTAACTGTTGATCTTGTTAACTGTTGTTCAGAAAGGTTTTTTTTTTTCTATGCAAAAGTGTTCAAGACTAGTTCCAACTCTCTCTCTTGTCAGATTTAGGGTATTGTCTCATGTTGATGTACTTGATCCATTTGGATCAAGCTTTGTACAGGGTGATAAATATGGATCTATTTGCATTCTTCTTCAATTAAATATCAAGATTGACCTGCATTATGCTTTCTTTATTTCCAGCATGCAATTTTGGTTTATTTGTCAAATCTGAGGTTTCCATAGGTGTGGAGGCTTTTGTATGAGATTTGAATACAATTCCATTGTTCAATGTGCCTGTTTTTATGCCAAAACCATGTTGTTTTTTATTATAATAGCTGTGATGTATAACTTGAAATTGAGATGGTGATACTTCCAGAATTTTGTTTATTACTTAAGATTTGTTTTAGCAAACAAGTTTGTGTGTGTGTGTGTGTCTGTGTGTGTGTGTGTGTGTGTGTGTGTCCATATGAGGCTGAAACTATTGTTTTTAATTTCTGTGAATAACTGTTGGTATTTTGATGGGAATTTTGATTTTCCTTTTGACTTTTGGTTTACATGGATTATTCAGAAGTTATTTCCCTAACTATTATGAATTTTACCAGCGCTTTCCTTTCTTTTTTTAGCTTTAACTACAAAATGGACAAAAAGAATTTAAAATATAGAGAAATAATCAGTAAAACACAGTGTTTAAGCCATAGGGAAAGCACCCATAGAAAAGATATATAAAAAAAGATGAGGAAAAGTTATACTGTTTTGATAATTTGGAAAAGTTCTGTGAACTGTCTTAACTGGATTAACTCTTTAGGGAATTTCAACTTTGACCTCAAATAACTTTTATTGATCTGGAAAAGCAGAATTTATTACCCAAATAAGATTGGTGCTGATCAAATCCTTCAAGTACTGTCATTGACAGTATCTTTAGATCCCTTAAACTAACTGACAAATTATTTTCTAGAAATAAATGTAGTGTCATGCTATTGATGACAGTACTAACAAGAACCATGTTAGATTTATACTTTATTTCCATTTCTTAAATTTTCAAATCTTAAAATATTTTTCATCAAAGTATTTAACATTACCATGAGAGTGATCAGAATTGTATTTTATGTCATAGATGTATTTAAAAGTTACTTATCTTTCCAACAGTGATGCCGTATATATCATTAGTCATTAATATGGTTTAGCATCAATGCCAGATGATTTCATAAAATAAAATGAGTATAAGACCAATTTGTCAGGTTAATGAATAAATAATATAATTATACTGTTTACCAATGCAATCACTGTCATGACTAAACTCTTAAAAGATCACATTATTAAGTATGCAAAATGAGAATGGAAATTTTCCTTCCAGCCATTTCAAAAGGACACATAGGTAGCTCACAAGGTATTCAGCTCAGCTGTGATATTTAACTGGGGCCAATGTGTCACAATGAGATAAAGAAACATTAAAACCATCCCTTGTATGTAGGTGGACTTTCTTTGGACCACCAGCTCCCAAATAATGACATGGAGACTTATTAATTAGGAATAAAGCTTGGACTTAGCTTAGGCATCTTCCCAACTAGCTCTTAAAAGTTAAATTAACCCATTTATATTAATCTACATTCTGCCATATTGCTCATTACCTCTGTTTAGTAATGTGTGTCCAAATTCCTCTCTGTCTGGCTGGAAAATCCTGCCTCTCTTATTCTCAGAGTTCCTATTTCTTCCTCAAAGTCCTGCCTATCCTCTCCTGCCTAGATAATGGACATTCAGCTCTTTATTAAATCAATCAGAAAATACCTTGATAGAGACACAGCTTCATAGGGTACAAAAAGATTATTCAACATTTCCCCCTTTTTGTCCAAATAAAAAGGAAAGATTTTAACTCTAACATACTAAACTACATACAATGAGAACAATTATAAGGTAAGAATTAAATTTACTGAGTCTGGGTTACCTCACTCAGGAGGATTTTTTCTAGATCCCTCCATTTGCCTGCAAACCTCATGATGTCATTGTTTTTCTCTGCTGAGTAGTATACCATTGTATATATGTACCACAGTTTATTTATCCATTCTTCGGTTGAAGGGCATCTAGGTTGTTTCCAGGTTCTGGCTATTACAAATAATGCTGATATGAACATAGCTGAGCAAGTGCCCTTGTGGTATGGTTGAGCATTCCTTGGGTATATACCCAAGAGTGGTATAGCTGGATCTTGGGGGAGATTGATTCCCAATTTTCTAAGAAAGCGCCATATTGATTTCCACAGTGGCTGTACAAGCTTGCATTCCCACCAGCAGTAATAGCCAGTTAAGACATTCTTAAAATATATAGGATAATTTAACTTAGATTTTTCCACAATCCAATACCTGTCAGTAGTAGTCATATTTTTTGTTCATTAATATTTGAAAAATTTAAAGTTAATAAAGCATAGTATAAGATCCAGACATCCTGTGTTGTAATATTTCTCATCCTTATATGGCTTATTATTTTTATATTACTTTACTCTCTCTTTAAAGACTTTAATATTTTTAACTATTTATTTTTTTCTATGACTGTCTATACCCATTCTCTGTTCTCCCTTCTGCACCTAAACACATTTTCAAGTATACTGTACCTGTTCACAGGTTTTCTCAGTCTTGTCCTGGTTTCTGAATGTTTGCAGCCTTCTCTGAGAGAATAAGCCAAGCCTCAAAGGGCAAGGCTAATCGCTGTGTGGCTCCTCTTAGCACATGGTGCTGGCAGCTGGCTCCAGCCCCCTGGGAATGGTCCAGGGGATGGTCCAACAGGCTACCCCACTGGCTCTGTTGTGCAGCTGCTGTTTGCCTTTCTGTGAGAGCCTAGCCTCGTGCCAGTGAGCACTGGCAAGAAGCTACATTTATCTACCCCAGCTGTAGGAGGTTGGTGGGCCTGTGCTACAGCAGGAATTTCTACCTAGTACAGTAGCACATCTACTAGTCAAGTGCTGGGCTGCATGCATAGCAGGGCCTCTTAAAGGAGCTGTGCTTCTATACTCCATGAGCACCTGGACTGCTTGAGAGACTGCAGTTACTAGGAAGCTGTGTCTGGTTCTGTGTCTGGAACTTTTGTCATTTTTCTCTGGTCCTATGTGAATATATGTGTCCCCCGTTGGTTTATTTGCACTGCCAGCTCCCAAATGTCAACACAGAAACTTTTTATTAATTAGGAAAATTTAGCCTTAGCTTAGACTTCTTCCCAACTAGCTGTTAAAACTTAAACCATTTATATTAATCTACATTCTGCCATGTGGATCATTACCTCTACTCAGTACCATGCATCCCAATTTCTCCATATCTGGCTAGCAAATCGCACCCTCTCTTCTTCCCATAGTTGCATTATCTTTCTGGAAGTCCAGCCTATCCTCTCTTGCATAGCTATTGGCTGTTCATCTCTTTATTAAACCAGTCAGAAGGTTTCCTTGCACAGACACATCTTTATTGCGTACAAAAAGATTATTCCACCTCACTTATAGATGGGTAAAAAATGATGAGAATCTGAGATCCTTATTTTGTAGTTTGAAAGGCAAAATGTGACAGCTAGTTTTATGTCAACTTGACACAAGCTGGAGTCATCTGATAGGAGGAAACATGAATTGAGAAAATGTCTCCATATGATCTAACTGTAGGCAAGACTGTGGAACATTTTTTTTTTTAATTAGTAAATGATGTGGGTGTGCCCAATCCATTGTGGGTGGAGTTATCCTTGGGCAGGTGGTGCTGGGTTCTGTAAGAAAGTAGCTTAGCAAGCCATGGGAAGCAAGCCAGTAAACAAAAATCTATGGCCTTTGCATCAGTCCTGCTTGCAGATTCCTGCTTTGTTTGAGTACCTGCCTTGGATTCCCCTCATAAACTGTGACTCAAGATATGCAAGCCAAATCAAACTTTGTCTCCCTAGCACTGGGAAGGTAGAAGTTGTTACCAAAGACTGGGGTATTGTTGTGACAGGCCTGACCATGTGTTTGGAGGAATTTGGACTTTGACACATTGGTTTGGGAAAGCAATGGAATGCTTTAAACACGGCTTAATAGGACATATGAGTAGGAGCATGGAAGACAGTGGGGGTAAGAGTTATTTGAACTATGAGGGACTCACTCAAGAGAATTCAGAGGAGAAGAATTTTAATATGTTGTCTAGAGATCATTCTTGTGATATTTTGGGAAGAAAATGGCTGCCTTTTGCCTTTTTCTGAAGAGCCTGCCTGAGGCTAAAGTGAAGAATTTTGGATTAATACTGTTGGCAGAGGAAGCTCAAAACAGCCTAGTACAGACTCTGTTCTATGTTTTTTAGTGGTAATTTTAATAAAGATTTATATTGAAAAAGAGCAAGATGAGCAGGGTAAATTACAAAATGAAAATTTTTAGGAGAAAGAGAATCAAGAAGTAAAAGAGAGTTAAATATTGTGTTCAAGAAGATAAATGGATTAAGAAATGGAATAAAGGGGGTGGTGACATCAGGGCAAGACCTCACCCTGCTAAATTTCCAACTTGTGAAAAGGAATTAAAGAAAAGTTTAGAGCGGGGTGTGGTGATGGATACCTTTCATCACAGCACTCAGGAGTCAGAGACTGACAATCTCTGAGTTTGAGGTCAGCCTGGTCTACAGAGCAAGTTTCAGGACAGTCAAGCTTAGTCTGTGAAATACAAAAGGCTGGTAAAGAGATAATTGAATAACAGGGTCACATTCCAGCTCCAACAACCAGCAGAACTTGGTAGCTTTGGCCATGTGGTTCTGGGTGTAGAGTTAAGGATAGAAGAAAAGAGTTATGAAATGAAGCTGCTAAGACCAAGGTTGTGTCAGGGGTGTCACTGAATGGAGGCCTAGTAGAGAGACCATTGAGTGAAGCTGCAAAGTTGAAGACTAGATTGTCTTGGAGAACATGAGATGTTAGAGATGCCAGAGTCTTGAGATACCTGCCAAGGAGAGCTGCTAACTGGGGGTGGAACCAGCCCAAGAAAAAGAAGTATGTTGCAGTCAAATCTGAATGAAGTTGGAGATCTGAAAAGCATTTTGACATCAGACATATAGATGCAATGTTTGGAGTTTGTCTAGCTAGTTGTGGGTCTTGCTTTGATCCAATGTTTCTTCATTATGTTCCTTTCTCTACATTTTGGAATGGTAATGTATATCCTGTACCATTATATGTTAGAGTTATATGACCTGTTTTTTTTTTTCTTTTGAATTTACAGGGGATTATGGTTAAGAGGTTGCATGAATCTCAGAAGAGACTTTGGACTCTTAAACATTGTTAAGAGTGTTATATCCTATGGGGACTTTTGAAGTTGGACTCAATACATTTCACATTATGATATTGTTACAAACTTATGGGGGCCAAGGATTAGAATATGATAGTTTGAACATAATTTGTGGTGGTATTGTGTTCCCCAAAATATTGTGCATGCTAATAAACTTATATGGGGTCAGAGAACAGAACAGCCACAATATTAAATATAGAGGATAGGCAGTGGTAGCACACACTTTTAATCCTAACATTTCAGAGGCAGAAATCCCTCTGGATCTCTGTGAGTTCAAGGCCACATTGGAAACATCTAGGCATGGTGACACATGCCATTAATCCCAGAAAGTGAGCCTTTAATCCCAGGGAGTGATGGCAGAAAGCAGAAAGGTATATAAGGCATGAGAACCAGAAACTAGAAGCATTTTGGCTAGTTAAGCTTTCAGGCTTCTAGCAGCAGTTCAGCTGAGATTCATTCTAGATGAGGACTCATAGGCTTCCAGTCTGAGGAAACAGGACCAGCTGAGGAACTGGCGAGGGGAGGTAGCTGTGGCTTGTTCTGTCTCTCTGATCTTCCAGCATTCACCCCAATAACTGGCCTCAGGTTTGATTTTATTAATAAGAACTTTTAAGATTCCTGCTACAGTAACTGGCCCCCATAATCTCATAGGGAGTGGCTCTATCAGGAGGTGGAGATTTTTGGTGTGGATATGGCCTTGTTGAAGGAAGTATGTCACTGTGAGGTTTGCTATGCTCAGGACACTGCCAAGTTTGTCACTTGACTTCCTGTTGCCTGTAAGATGTAGGATGCTCAGCTACTTCTCCAGTACCATGCTTGTCTGCATGCCACCATGCTCTCTGCCATGATGATAACGGACTGAACCTCTGAAACTGTAAGTGAGCCACCTCAATGAAATGTTTTCCTCATAAAAGTTGCATGCTCATGGTGTCTTTTCATGTAATAAAAACCCTAAGAAAGATAGGGAATAAGCCAGGAAGGAAAAATCCTTTATGGCCATCAGCTCCTGCTTATAGATTCCTACCTTGTTTGAGTATATGCCTTGGATTCCCTCAGTGGACTCTGATTCAATGTATCTAAGTCAAATGAAACATTGTCTCCCCAAGTTGCTTTTGATGATGTTGTTTAATCACAGCAATAGAAACCCTAACTAAGAAATGAAATAATCACATTTTCAGTGGTTTATGAATAATAAGAGTTGATATTTTATCTTAAAATTATGGTTAACATGCACTGTCTCTTTGTGTACTAGTGGGTTATAAAAATATCATTTCCATTTTTACTTGCATATATTAATTTAATTATGGATTATACTGAGTTTCATATACATATTTTCATACATGCATATAGTATACATTCACTATCTTCAACATCTTACTCTTCTGTCCTTCCCTTTCCTTTCCCTAACTTTTCCCATTACTCTCCTTCATTCCTTTAGACAGTTTTGCTCTTACATTTATATTATAAATATAAGTATGATCATATATATTCTAGGATCCACATTTGAGAAAATACATAGGACATTTGTCTCTCTTAGTCTGACTTAATTTATATAATGTTTGTCTCCAGTTATATTCACTAACCTGTGAACAATCTGATTTAATTCTTTGTGACTGGAAACAAATTCATTGTATATATGTGCCATGTTTTCTTTATTGATCTGTTCTTGGATGCTTAGGCTGATTTCCTAACTTTGCAATTGTGAATTCTGCTTTATTCAATAAATATTTCTGTGGTATGTTGACTTAGAGCACCTCAAATAAATACCTAGTAATGGTATAGTTGGGTCATATGGCAAATCTGTTTTTGGTTTATTGAGGAATCTCCATGGTGATTTTCATAGTGGCTGTATTAATATTTTAAGGAAATTGTGGAGATGTGTTGTGAATATATTCACTGACTTGTGATCAGTACATGTCTAAAAAACTCAACGACAGTTAGAAATATCATAAGTGAAAAATACTTTTACTCTTCCTGGCTTACCAAATATCTGAGCTTAGCAACACAGTGCACTGAAGGGTACCAGTTGTCTCCACTTGTAAGCTTATAACTCACTATTGTTGTCCAGTATTTCCAGAGAATTTTGTGTGGCATATCACTGATCTGACAAAAGAATGAAATTCATAGCTCAAAATTAAACTTCAAAGGAATGTGTATGTGTACCTTTTATCATAAGGTGAAAATCTTGATAGTCAAAAACATTGTAATTATCTGCATAAGTTCTTTTATGCTCTGACATTGTGTTGATAAAATAATTCTCAAATGCTGTTTTTACTTGATTACCTTTAGTGATATCACATATTTCTGCTGTAAATATTAAAAAGATCTACACCACAAAAATACATTGCTAAGATTAGTATAATTTACATCTTTTAAGACCTAGAGTTTACTCTATATATTTTTATATTTTATGTAACATATTATAGTTTGTGGTGTGTCATTTTTACTTATAAACACAGCTTAGCCTTTTATAACTATAAATAAACTATTTTAAATAACCTAGTCTTTTATAAGTTATTACTCGTTGTTTAGGATGATAAAAAAATCTTAGCAATCACAGGGCTAATATGTAAACAATAATTAAAATTATTTTTTATGAATTTTTCATACATATATGTAATTCATTTGTTATGACAAAATTTGTAGAAAGAATCATTTTTTATCTCTATAATCCTACATCAATAAACCCTACATATCAAACACTGGTTCAAATTTGTGACATTCACTGATGTCTATACTTTATTATATGTATCAAACAAGGTATGGTAAACTATGTTATGAAAAAGTTACAAAATGTAAGTAGTTAGAACACAAAAAAGGAAAGTCTATGATCTTCATTGTTAGTCAAGTCCCACACTGAAACAGAAGACCAGTCTCATGTGTTCTTCATAATTATTTATTTTGTTATGGAGATTTAATCCTACCTATGGAATAATGGTAATAATGGAAAAGGATGGAATTTTGGTGGGAATATGATGATATATGCTTATCTCAAACTTACAGGATTGTATACATTTAATACATTCTGTATTTTTTTTTCTACGTGTATCTTACCTCAATTAGAAGAATTCCTACAGGCAAGTATCACAACTTAATTCTATTTATAATTCTTTGGTCAGACCTCATGAATTCTCATTTTTGAGGCATAAATTGAGTCCTAATCTGTATCTATAATATGAATTATTGGACATATTTAGTGAAGATCTTTAATGATTAATTCACAGTTTATATTTTTTATCCTATATCATCAACCAAGAAAATTATCTATTAAAGTAATAGGACTACATTTAAAAAATATGAAATTGATTAACCAGCCTGATTCTCAAGTTGGATAACTTTTTAAAGTTAAAGTCCTCATGTACAAATCAAAGAGTGTATAATTAAGACAGATATATCCTGTCCAAGTTAACCTATTGCGTAAGCAGAACTTAAGTGACACAATAACAGGGAAGAGCATGTATACTGGAAAGAATGTGCTAAGAAACTGCCATATTTATATTTTAAATTATTCCCCTTTGAAATAATGCTTATATTCCTCATTGAAAAATGATGAGTGTAAATGTAGATTCTTATAATTGTGCAGAATACTAATTATAAGATATAAATTATTAATTAATTAATTATTTCCAGAAATTGATAACCTGTATAAAACCTTGATCTGTTAAAAAAAAAAAAAACCTTTGGCCAGGGCTGGAGAGATGGCTCAGCTATTAAGAGCACTGGCTGCTTTTCCAGAGGTCCTGAGTTCAAGTCCCAGCAACCACATGGTGGCTCACAACCATCTGTAATGAGATGTGGTGCCCTCCTCTGGCCTATACATACTAAATAAATAAATCTTAAAAACAAAACAAAACAAACAGTCAAAAAACTACTTTGGTCCTGATCCCACTAGAAGACAGAGATGTGAATTGTATAATACTAAGAGAAATTTGTGACTAATAAAAACATAATTTAATTAGAACAACACATAACCCCCTCTAAAAAAAAGCTTTGCAGATCCATAACATCTTTTAGTATGAAAGAAAAACAACTGCTTTCTATTTGTCCAATATTATATGCTTTAGTTTGTTTTCCCCACACTAAAATATAAGAGGAATTGAGTGTGTTCCAACTCCATGTGGGTGTCATAGTGTTCATTTCTATTTGCAAGTAAAACTCTCAGCAAGAAAACAGTAACTGAGAGACAAGAGAGGAATATGATCATATTGTTTGCTCTGTACATACACAACATATATTAATCGTCTCTCACTTTTTTTCTCTTTTTCAAATACAAGCCTTTCAAGGATACAAAGTCAGCCTTCCAAAACTTGTCAAAATGCAAAAAATACATTTGCAAAATCCTTTTGAGTTAATTCTGAAACACATGATTCTCTGCTCACCCATCACTTTCATAGGAACATAGTGCCACAGTAACATGGATGATCAGCAGAATGGATGCTGGAAACTGTCAAAATGATATCCTCTTGCTTTTACTCCCTGACAGATTTGACAGCTACAATTTTTTAGTGTTCCTTTCATTATTTGAGAACAGATATGGGCTGGAATAAAATCCTCAACCTGCCTGGCTGCCTGTGGCACATTCCAAAAATATTTCACCCACCCTTGGGTTCACAAGGAATTGAAAAGAAGAGTTAAAGTTCTGTTGAGCTTTCATATGAATGTCTTCTTATACTGTTGCCTTACAAACTACACCTGTCAACTAGCATGACCCCTCTGTGGGAATCAAGATGGGAGTGAACTATATTTTGAAGGCTTCTGTCAGTGATACAATCCTGCCTTTCTTTTTTCACTTCACAAGAGTAAATAAGAAAGTGACATCTTGCCACTGACCTTGTTATTTTTTCATTACATAACACCTCCAAGTAAGAAAGCAGCTATGCATTTATCCACAATCTATTTTACAATCTAAGACTGGACATCTTTGATGGTTCCACATTCCTTAATTTATCTCTGTGGAGTCTTATACACTGATGTTCACTTATACACTGACTGCATTAAGTTTTGATTACATCATTTTATGTTTAAAATATTAAAAAATTGAAATACATTTCATATACCTAATTTACCAAAAAATTAGCAATATAATATATACATAATCATCATGATTTTGTGGATGACTGGGGTTGTAATTGCTGCTACTGTCCAGCAGTGAAAGCAAGTACAACCTGTTTAAATATTACCACATGGGGGGGCAGTCAAAATTCAAATTATGATTTCTACTGAATGTGTAACCATTTCTTTATATTGTGACATCAAAAAGTGCTAAAGTAAACAGTTATTGAGAGGCTATTTTTCAAACATGTTTATACACTAACATCTGACCAGTATAATATATTTCTTTTTCTGTGATCCTTTATAGTCCAATGCTAACTTAAAGTCCTGCTTTGTGTTCCTTTTCCGCCCCACACTAGATACTGAGAGAATCAGATTACTTGAAGCAAAAGATGAGGTCATAATAAATTACTTATATAATGTTAATACTGTCACAAATTAAGTACTAGTGGTTGATATATCTATCTTTAATAAAATCAAATTTAATAAATCTTGAATCATCCCAAGGAATGCTTGGTCATAGTTAAGGCATAAAAATCACTCTAAGGTAAAACATTTCATGAGCAAGAGAGTAGTATAAAGTCTCTGGGACTATAGGAGTATTTAATTCCAATGGCAACCATATGGTGATGGAGGAAATAGTATGCTTGGAAATTATTTCTGACCAAAAACTCCTTCCCTGGAAATTCCCAGCCAAGACAAAAATGATACTCTGTTAGACAGAGCAACTATTAACTGTTTACTACCAATATTCTCATCTTGCTATGCATCCGAATAGGTGCCTGTATCACTAGATTATTCATACTTTGAGATGAAAGTGTTTGCTTTGATTGTTGCCACATTAGCCACTGGACTGAAATCATCTTTGAAGACTGGGTCTCCTCTAGTTTGTTTGATAGTTCCAGAATTCTTCCATCTCAAAAACAAAGTGTTGAAGATTACGAAGGGTTTAAATACATCTTGGTCATTCTGTCAAGTGAAGTTTCTTCTAAAGCACTGTTGAGGTCACCAAAAACAAGACAAGGAAATGCCAAAAGATGTTTGTCTGGTGCATACCAAAAAATGCCATATACCTACATAATATGGCATCCACCAAGAAACAACAACGGTTTATGGAACCAACTTACTCCATTACTTTATACATGCTACAGTACTACAAAAAGCCAGAGGGTGTTTCTCTTAGCTGTCTTTTCATTGTATTTTATTGTTAAAAAATCAACTTCAAGACATCTCAAGATATCAACTTCAAGGAACATTATCTACTTTCAGGTCAGTCTCTGTATCCCCTCAATGGGCAGCTGATGATTATTCAGTGAAGTGTGGTGGTTTGCCAAAGGTCATATGCAGAATGCAGGTGAATGATAGATTCTAAATTTAAGAATGACAGTGCTATTTGTTTTGTACTTAGGAGTGTCTGAACTACTTGGAATAATATGTAGCATAAAACAGACAAAAAGAAAAAAATCTTAAGAGTAGCTCACAATAGATAAAAGGTAAAAGAATTATATGCTCTGAAGTGAAACCAGAGTGCACCTCACCATATATGACAATTCCCCTATCCCAGATATACACTTTTTGTAGCCATATTCTCTTTAATGTTAGATAATAAATGATCTTCATTCATAGTATATGTATTGTGTAGGATTTTCTTTACTGTAAAAATTAGGTTTTAACAAACTATCCACCATTATTAGTTATTTTCCTCTGTTTTGTAAAGAAATATCTGTCCAAAACAATTTAAAGGAAAAAAGGTTTTATTTGGCTCATGGTTTTAAGCAACAATTTATCATGCAGATGAGGCACAATGTCAAGTTTTACTCTGTCCACAATGGCAGAAAAATAAGTCAGTAGCTCCTCATGCCTTGGAATACCAGGAAGCAGAGAACTCCAGCAGGAAACCAAAGTGACCATCACCTCAAAACATGCCCCTACTTTCTTCTGCTAGTGGTGACAAAATCTTAAAGCTTCAAGTATCTTGGATAGAGTTCCACCAAGTACTAAATGTTCAAATACAAGCCAGAAAGAAATGCTTTGTGTACAAACTAACATACTACATACATACTTCAGGCACACACTGCCATTGTGTTTCTACTAGGGAGAGAAACAACATCTTGCAAATATGTATGTATTTTACAATTAATGTTTTGTTCATGCTAAATCTATGAGTTCTAGTTCTTGTCCTAAAACTGATTAGTTAGATAACTTTGAGTCTGTTATCTAAAGTCTCAGAATACTTAAATTCCATCATTTAAGGAACTATCAATACACCTACATAATCAGGCTATTAGGAAGAATTAAGAAATTACACATGTAAAGTGCTTATTAGCTTTTTTAGTAGCTAATGTGTGATTAATTAATTAATGTTATAATTATAATAATTATATTTAAGACTATTAGTCAAGGATGAAGGAAATGAAGGTGCAAAGTAGAGCTACTTATGTCAGGGGTTTGGATAAATGACAGCCTACTGCAAAACATAAGATCCAGTATTAATATTTAGTGACTGACAAGCACTCAAGATAGAGGATCTAATCAAAACCTCTTTGACTAATTTGATAAGAATTGTTATAAGTTCTTTAAATACTTCACAGAATACGGTAGTGAAGGAATTAAATTTTGGATTCTCTCTGACAGGATTTATTTTACCGGCTTGGTACTTCTTGGTATGCTTAGGTTTTCAACTCCATGATGCAGTTTTGGTAGTTTGTATGAGTTTAGGTAAAGTTGAAGGGATTATTTCCACAAGCATTCCACAGCCGAGCGTGAATAATTCTTAGGAAACACAAATAAAAATATCTATGTGCTACAACTTCAAATGTCAAAAGTAGCATACTGATGCACATGTAAAGGGAAATTCTTTATACAGTGCTGGAGGAAATATTTAATCTAGTAAAGCATCATGGTAAACATGGTTCCAAAAATAAAAATAAAATAAAGTAGAACTATTCTATTATCTAGCAATGTCACTACTAGAGACTGTATAGAAAATGAAATAAAAATACTGCAGCTCATTTCACAATACCCAGCATATAGAATCAACCTAAATGCTACTTCATAGAGAAATTGATGAGGAAAATATGTATACACAAATGATATTATATATCCATAAAATATAAGAAAGGATATCATTTATATCAACATGAAAAATCCAAGAAACCATATGACAATTGAAATAAGCTAAGCACAATAAAATAAATGACACCCAACCCTATTCATATATCAAATCTTCAAATATTGATATCATAAAACTATAAAGTAGAATGGTAATTGCCTGAAACAGGAAGGCATAAGGGATGATAGAAATGGTGAAAGGTTGGCCAAAGGATAAATTTCAGATGGATAGAAACAGTAATTCTTTTGTGCTGGTTTGTGTTCTTAGTTGCGCTTTATATTTCTTTAAATCAGAGCTTCATTTGCTTTCTTTCTGAAGTTTCTTGGCTGTCATTATTCCTTTCTTTACTATAGTAATGGTTTGTGTGCTTCTTTAATTCGTACGAGTGTGACTTGCCATAGTTTGGGGGAGTTTTTTCTAATATCATGTTATAGGCATGATTTCTGATATTCAGTTCTGATTCTTCTCCTCTTCTATACCCATATGTCAAGGATTTCGTCTTTATTGGTGTCACATATTTCCTGCCCTTTCCTTTCCTGTGCTTTTAATTTTTCTTTCATAGTAATTACTTATTTTATCTTGACTCTCTGTTTTATATTTGGTTCACGATATTCTATCCTCTGCTACTTTTAAAGTTTTCCTTTGTGGTTTCTAGCTGTTTTGATGTTTTTTGTTGTTGTTTTTTTCAATTCTGTCTTCATTTTAGCTTGAGTCCTCTTCAATGTATCTATGTCTTTGTTGAATTCTGATCTCCAGTTCTGGATTGTTTTTATCATTTCCATTAGCTCTGTATTTGTATTTTCTTGGGCATCACTTAGGTGTTTATTGTTAGTCTCTTGTATTTCAATGAAGTACTTTTTCTTTAAATTTCTTGAATTATTTGATACAGTGTATGAACAATCCTTTTCAATTCTGTGTCCTGAGATCCATTTAGGTAGTTCTCATTCAAGAGCACTTCCATTGAGCTGATATGTCTGAGGGAGACATGCTGTCTTGATTACTAATGTTTTGGTTTTTGTGATTTTACCTAGACTTCTTTCGTAGGTTATGTGTCTGATGTGATAAGCTGGTCTGCCTTAGTTTGGGCCAGTGCCTAATCACAGTATGATGTAGGACAGAGAAAGCTTGTGGATGAGATGTTTAATTGAACTAGGTAACAATGTATTATGTAATATTATTTTATTATGCCCCTTTATGCTGTGGAATATTTGTATAATGATGCAAAAATGTGTTGCATTCATTTTTCCCCATTTTTCAAGACAAGGTTTCTTGGTGGAACAGCCCTGGCTGATCACTTTGTAGATCAGGCTGGCTATGAACTCACAGAGATCCACCTGCCTCTCCCTCCTGAGTGCTGGGATTAAAGGCATGCACCACCACCACCCAGCTTGAGTTACATTCTTTTATGTTGCATTTGTTTAACTCTGTAAAGCTGTGTTACTTTGCCTGTCAAAACTACTTGATTAGGTTAATAAAGTGCTCAACAACCAATAGCTAGGCAGAAGAGGGATAGGTGGTTCTGCCAGGTGGAGATAATAAATAGAAAGAAATACAAAACAAGGGAGGAGTAAAAGAAGGAGGAGAGAAGGATGCCAGGGGCCACCCACACAGTTACAAAGCTAGCAACAGAGTAAGAAGTAAAGACATATAGAATAGAAAAAGGTAAAATCCCAGAGATAAAAGGTACATGTTATAATTTAAGTTAAGATAAGCTGGCTAGAAATAAGATAAGCTAAGGCCAGTCATTCATAAATAAGAACAAGTATCCATATATTGTGTTGATATTTTATCTGTGTACCCCAATAAAGCTTATCTGAGGATCAGAGGAAAAACTTAGTCACTATATTAGACATAGAAGTCAGGCAATGGTAGCACGTGCCTTTAATCCTATCACTCAGGAAGAAGAGATCCATCAGGATCTCTGTGAGTTCAAGGCCACACTGGAAACAGAGCCAAGCATGGTGACACATTCCTTTAATTTCAATACTAGTTAACCATAAAGGTTTGGAGGTCTGTAAAGGCAGACAGGAAGTGACAGAGCAGGACAGAAAGAGGAAGTGATGTAACTGGGCAGACAGAGGAAGTGAGATAGCAGGGACAGAAAGTCATATAGGCGTGGGTACACAGGAAATAGGACTCTTTAGAGCCTGAGGATTTGGTACGGTGAGGTTGGCTGTGGCTTGTCCTATTCCTCTGATCTCTCAGCTTTCACCCCAATATCTGGCTCCAGGATTTTTTAATTAATAAGACCGTTTAGCAGTTAGTTTTACATCTGTCACCCTAATGTTTGTGGCATGAATTCACTAAAAAGGAACTTGCCTGATGATCAGGCCTGAGCTGCACATGGGCAGACAAAAAAGCCACTTGCCTGGGACCTTACAGGTCCCCAGCTCAGGCTGGAGCTGCACATGTCCGGAGTTTCCACCACATGTGGGCTGGAGTTTCTTTGGATTCTTCTCTCCAGGTGGGTTGTGGGTGCTCTCTGGATTCCCATCTTGGATTGCCACCACACTAGGTTGCTGCTTTGAAACTCCCTCGGACTTCTACTGTTCTATGTAGTAGGCAGAATTTGTGAGTCAATTAAGATATTTTAAAGGGAGGAATTAGATAAAAGAGAATTTTTCCCACATTAAAAAATTGGAAACACTTTTACAATGGAGGGAATTTGATCTCTGATTGATAACACATTAGGTAGTCTGAAAATGGAACAATTAAATGAGAGGATAACTAAAGTAGATGGGATTCACATAACATCAATCATGAATATTGTTTGATCATTTTTATTTTAGCATTAAAAAGGTTTGGTTAATTTGAGTGCCAAGATTAAAGTTTTAGAAATACTTGTTAAAACAGTTTATAGAGATATTCACACCCAGACAGAAGAATTTAAAAGTGAACCTAACTCAGCACTGAATTATATGATTACAGAGAAATAGCCTGTTTTCAAACAACCAAACTTAATCTATCCAGTAACCTTACAGGAATTGCCAAATGCTCAAGGCTGTGTATGAGCTAACTGGACTCCTGTGGAAATGTTAGATTTGAGGAGATTTAAAAAAGCTATAATCTCATATAGTATTCATTCTCCATTTGTAAAGCAGATGTTAAACTAGTGGTCAACTTGTAATAGAATTATTCCTCAGGGAAGGAAGGCTTTGGTTACAGCAGTCCTAGAGACTGGGCCACAGTTACAGTGGAGAATCTGGTGGAAAGAGGAGGATAAGACTATAGAACAATGATGTATGGAAATTTCCAAAGATCAACTTCTTGGAGAAGATGATTATGATGATATACAAAGACAATCTTTATATGATGACCACACCCTAATTGTATGCCACATGGCAGCCATGAATTCATGGAACAGAATTGAAGAGGCAGGGAAGAAAAGTGAGTCATTTACAAGAGTTATAAAGGGTCCAAAAGAAAGCTTCATGGATTTCTTACAAATGTTGTCTTCAGCAGTAATAGAATGATACCAAATTCAGAAGCTAGAAAGATAATAATTGAATCTCTGGCTTTTGAAAATTCAAGTGCAGCATGCAAAAGGGTAATTAAGCCATTAATGCCACAATCAGCACCCTTAGATGAATGGATCAAAGATACAATTAATATTGAATCTTATGACCATGATGATACTTGGATAGCAGAGTTGATTTCCAGAGGTTTGAAGAAGAAAAATAATAATGTCTGATGCTTTAGTTGTGGAAAATAAGGTCACCCAAAAAGGGACTGTAAAAAGGGCATTTCTAGAAACAATGTTTTTTCAAGGAACAATGGCAACAAAATGCTCTTTCTGTCTGGATTATGCAGAAGGTGTGGTAAAGGCAAACAGACTAACTAATGTAGACCAACAAGGAACAGACAAGGTAATCCTTTGCCTTTGCCATCAGTAAATTCCCAGAAGGGCCTCTTGCAGACCCCCATGGAAAATTCAGTTCAGTCTTTTCCTCTCGTTGTAGAAGAAACCCCTTCTCAGAGCAATTAAATAACCCAATGCCTATTGTAAAAAAAAAAAAAAAGTACTGCTCAGGGTGATAGAACAGCTATAGCAGGGAGAACAAAAAATTCAGGAGAAACCATAAAGTGAATTTTTGGCAAACTTCTGTAAATGAACAAAGACCAAAATTAAAAATACAAATAAATGTGTCTTGTAGACACATATGCAGATGTAACAATAACTGCACCAGAATTTTATCATCCAAATTGGCCTTTTCAGGAGGTAAAAGTTCAGCTGTTAGGGATTGGAACCCTATCTCATATGAAACAGAGTGCAAGATGGGTTGAATGTATAGGGCCAGAAGAACAGAGAGGAAAACTAAAGCCATATGTGGCTAATAAAGCTACGAATTTATGGGGCCTTGATTTATTACAACAATGGGAAAATCAGATTAACATTCCTCCAATCTCAGAAACAAACCTTAAACTAACATGTGTTTCTGAGAAAAATATTAGAAGATATTTTAAAGAACAGTCACCAGCCATCCAGACTGTAAAAGAACAAGGCACAACAGCTGCTAATCTTTCAAAGACCCAGCAGATCTACCTTCAAAATGGTTAACACATTAACCCTGTATGGGTTTAGCAATGGGCTTTAACAATAGAGAAACTGCAGGTTTTAGAAGAGCTGGTACAAGAGTAATTAAATGTTCAGAATATTGAAGAATCAACCAACCCTTGGAATTCTCCTGTGTTTGTTATTAAAAAGAAATCTGGTACGTGGAGTATGATAAAAGACCTAAGAGTAATTAACAAGGAAATTCAGCCAATGAGTTCTCTACTATCTGGAATTCTTTTGCCTACTCTGCAACCTAAAGGATAGCTTCTTATAGTTATCCACTTAAAAGACTGTTTATTCTCAATACCCTTTCAAGAAAAAAACAGAGAAAGATTTGTAATCACGGTGCCTACTTATAATAATTCTCAGCTGGTTAAGAGATATCAGTGGAAGGTTCTACCACAGGGAATGTTAAATAGCCCAACCCTGTGCCAAAATTTTGTATGACAGCCATTGGAAGTAATATGTAAACAATTTCCTGAGTCTATAATTTATCATTACATGGACTATATTGTACTAGCTGCTTCATTATTAGAAAAAATGTTTAAAGAAGTAAAGAAAAATTTGCTTTCTTGGGGATTAATATTGTTCCTAAAAAGATACAATGAGGAGATTATATTAATTATTTAGGATATAAAATAGATCTACAAAAAATTAGACCCAAAAGGCAAATTAGGAGATATCGATTTCAGAATCTTAATGACTTTCAAAATTATTTCGAAACATTTCCCATGTGCGGACTGCTGTTGGAGTGAAAAATGATGAACTGAGTGATTTGTTCAAAACCTTAGAATGTGACAAAGACTTAAATAATCCATGAGAATTGCCTACTAAAGCTGAGAGAGAATTGGTTTTGGTGGAAAAGAAAATACAAGATGCACATGTGGATCCTATGGATCCAACTCTTGGTTGCATTCTGGTTATTTTACCCTCTAAGCATTCTCCTGCAGGAATTTTAATGCAGAGGGAAGATATGATATTGTAATTGATATTTCCACCAAATAAACAGTTAACAATTAAAAACTTATGGAGAAAAGATCTTTGAGTTGATTTTCAAGGGAAAATTGAAACTTCGTCAATTAGCAGGAATAGACCCAGCAGAGATTGTAGTACCTTTAACTAATGATGAAATTGACAAATTATGGGCAGAAAGTGAACCTTTGCAAAGAGCTTGCAGTAATTTTTAGGAGAGATTAACAGCAAATATCCCAAAAGCAATAGAATTCAACTTATAAAGAGAGCCAACGGGATCCTGCCTTGCATTATACAGGAAACACCCATATCTGTAGCCCCTAAATTTTATACAGATGCAAACAAACAAGGAAAGGCAGGTTACAAATCAGAAAATTTAAGTAAAGTGGTTCAAAGTCCTTATAATTCAGGTAAAAATCAGAATTGTATGCTGATGGTATTAATGGATTTTTCAGACCTCTAAACATAGTTACTGGCTCTCAGTATGCTGAAGAGTGGTATTACATATTGAGACTGCATAATTTATCCCTGATGAGTCAGAATTAACTTTATTACTTATTCAGTTACAAGATATAATCACAAATAGGAATCACCCCTTATATATAACTCACCTCTGATCCCATACAGGTCTGCCAGGACCTCTAGCACAAGGTAATGATGATGTTGATAAACTATTGATATGAAATGTGCTAGAGGACTCAGATTTTCATAAAAAACATCATGTCAATAGTAAGAGTTTTAAAAATGATATTTCCATAACCTAGCAACAAGCCAAGGAAATGTCCTACTTGTTCCTTTTACAATCAGACTCCATTACCAGCAGGATGTAACTCCAAGGGTACTCAGAGGAATAAATCTGGCAGATGGATGTGTTTCACTTTGCCAAATTTGGAAAATTGAAATACGTACACCACATAATTGATACCTATCCAGGATTTCAGTGGGCAACTGTTCTGAGTTCTGAAAAGGCTGATTCTGTAATTACGCATTTGCTAGAAGTTATGGCTATCATGGATATACCTGTACAAATTAAAACTGATAATGCTCCAGCATATATCTCTGGTAAAATGAAACATTTTTTTTTGCTTATTACAATATAAAGCATATTGCAGGTATACCACATAATACTACAGGCCAAGCAGTCACAGAAAGATCAAATCAAACTCTAAAGGATATGCTAAATAAACAGAAAGAGTTAACAAACCCCCCAGAATTAGATTACATAATGCTCTGTGAACTTTGAATTTTCTCAATACTAATGAGAAAGGAACAACAGCTGTGGAGAGACATTGGATAATAGACAAAAACTACAGAATTAAATCATCCTATATACTTTAAAGATGTGCTGACCTCAGAATGGAAACTGGGATATGTGTTGTGTTGGGGACGAGGTTTTGCTTTTGTTTCTACATGAGAAGAAAAGCTCTGGATACCATCAAAGTTGATAAAGGTTCTATTTGAACAAGAGAAAGCTCTTAATTAGAAGAGGTGATAATCTATCAACCAGCATGACCATACAATTTAAATTAACTTGTACCATTAAGAAATGCATTTCATTTAATCAGTATAACTTTCCAAAAGGGAACCTTCCCAAAGTTAGTTTTGCAGAAGGGTTTTTTTGTTTGTTTGTTTGTTTGTTTTTTCAGGAGAATAAAGACTAAGGAATCTGAAGACCACTGGACAAATGAGACATCTCAAGAAAAATGACAAATCATCTAGAAAAAATGTCCCAAGAAAAAGAGTAAATTGGCCTACTGGTATATCACATATAAAATTTCATAATTCTTTCTAAATGTTTGTTTCTGCTGTTCTCTACAGACACTTAACACAAATGGTCTTTATGTAGTCCCAGTTCAATTAAAAATTAAAGCTGGCTTTGGAGTTGGAGAAGGACTTTCTCCTTCATAAAACCCAAGCATGCTTGTTAAAAGAAAATGCAAAATCTCTGTATCATGTCAGAGGAGCCATCTGAAATGGGACAGAAGAAAACCAAAATTAAGAGACTATTCTATTGCTGCTAATCTCATAATTCTTTGGTGCTATTTTGACTCTTTAAAACTTATCTTAAGGTATGAATTTTATATCAAAATTTATAAGATTTTTATATATATATTTTAAACTTTTGTCATGATTTTAATGGCCATATAGAATACTAACTAATTCTAGAAATAACGGTTTCATCTAGCTGCCTGTACATATTTTCATGTTTGAGTCTGCATCAGTTTTCTACAGGGAATCATGACCACACCTGACAATAATTTTAAAGTCTCTAAAAGGATGATCGGTCCCCACATCAATGATTCCATCAGGACAATGATAATACCACCACAATGACAAACACCACCCAAAGATTGACTTTAGACTACAAACTACTCAGGACAATGTCAAGATGGCTAGCTGAGATGACCCGGATTCACAGACTACTAAAGCAAGGACTGGAGACAAGCCCTGCAGTTTGGAATTATGCAGAGACTGGACAACAAATAATACAGCTACCTCTCCCAGGACTTGACAATTAACCTCAAAATTTTCTTTTCAGGATCCCTTAAAAATGCCTTTGCCCTCACTCAGCAGGAAGCAATTTTAAGAACACAATGCCCACATTCCTAAGAGGTGAGGTGGGTAGGTGGTTTTTGGTCTATCAATCGGTTTTGGATAATTGTCATTGTTTAGGATGGCTGGTTACAAGTTGTTATAGTTATGGTCATGTAAAAGGCTAAACAAGCGAAAGAAGTAGACAATGTGTAATCTTGGGTAAAGACTGGACTGTTAAGACTGGAATGGGGAGTCAAAAGTTCAGAATGAAGTCACTAATTTGTCATAACATAGAAGTAAAGAATTTCAAAGAAATCTTGATTGACTTGGTAAAAGAATCCAATATTTAAATGTATGAAAACTGTTTACCTTTTGTACCTAACAACTCAGTATTTCCAGAAAATCTCCTAGGGGTGGGCCTGTTGTGCTTCTTGTCCAAAAGATTTGATTATCAGGAGCGGAATAACATGGAAATGACATATGTAATCTAAGATTGGTCAGAATCTCTGTCCTTTCCTTACTACATCCAAACATTTAAACCTTCAGAATATAATGGCAATTGTTTTGTTTCTGTATCTCAGGCAGCACACTTCAGTTTTAGCCAACAGTATCTCTAACTCATGAAAGGAATGATTCTGACAGGTATGATTCCAAATGTAACAAAGTTGATGGCATACACGAGAACAACTTTGAAGATTATGTTTTTATCTATTTTTAGTACATAGAAATTAAATTTGAAATGCTGAGTTTCTAATTTAAAAACATGTGGTGATGATTTATCTGTGTCCCCCAATAAAATTTGTCTGAGGATCAGCACATAAAGATCAGGCACTATTAGTAAAAACAGAAGTCATGCAATGTTAGCACATGCCCTTAATCTGTCTGTATCTCTGTGAGTTCAAGGTCACACAAGGGAACAGAGCCAAGCATGGTGACACACACCTTTAATGTCAGCATCAACCATAGAATTCTGGAGATCTGTGCAGACAGACAGGAAGTGATGTAGCTTGGTGGTGAGGAATTGACTTAGCAGAATAGAAAGATATATGTCTGTTTAGACAGGAAGTCGCCCACTTTGGAAGCTGCTGCATGGTGAGGTAAGGTTAGCTGGTGGTTGTTCCAATTCCTCTGATCTTTGTCAGATTTTCACCCCTATTTCTGGCTCCATGTTTTTTTTATTTAATAATACTGCTTAGAAATCCATCTACAAGCACACACATATTTTGGTATTCTTCATTAATCGAATGCAATTATAAATATGTTGATATGTTTAAGTACCAACCACTACACTCTTGAGTCTGTCTATTCATGATACTACAAACATTAATTAACATTTTGTGGGCAACTTCCCAGAGTGTACCAGGAAATTTAATTGTCTGCAGTCACATTTTGTGCAACCTGGTCACTAGCTAAGATGCATGACCCGCATAGTCTTTATCTGACTTCTTTTTCTGTAGCTTTAAATATTAATCAATACCCTTAATGTCACCACTTATTTTCCTTCTTGTTATATAATATTCCAAAAATCTCTATCGCTCCCCTTTAGGATGCTCTTCCAAATTTGCTGATTGTTGTGGTAAATGTGGCCATTTGATATCTGAAGTTAATTTCTGGCCCCTTGCCTTTATTTTTCTATACCTCTAAGAGCACCATGTAACCACTAATGAGTTTAGTACTGTGGAGGCCTTTCTTGATATCAGCTCAAGATTAAAGAAAGAAAATGCTGAACTTCTTTAAAAATGTGCATACCCTACTGTATATATGTTACAGTTGTATAGCTTGGTTTTCCTGTGGGATTCCTAACAGTGGAAGCTAGGCTGCAACAGAAACTTAGCCGGTGGAGTAGTGACTTTATCTGTGTTCAGCCCTGGCCTGTGCTGGTGGTTACAAAGCCACAGGCAAGAGGCTTTTTCATGAATTTGTGTCTCACAAGTTAGATGCCAGATGTAGCAAGAATCCTAATTGGTCTTGATAATAAAAGCCCAGAGCCAGATATCAGGGTAAATGCTGAAAGGTCAGTATAGGAGCTAGCCACTGGAGAGACTTCTTACCTCTATTGAATCCTCAGCCTGAAAAGGCTGAGCACCTGTCTCCACCCTGCCTTATCACTTCCTCTCTTCACCCAACCATATCACTTCCTGTTTCCTCCTCCCAAGTGATGGTATTAAAGGTGTGTGCCACCACTGCCTAGCTCCACATTCTGATCTCCAGGCAAGCTTTATTTATGAGAGCACAAACAAAATATCACCACAGTTACATGCCTTTTTCATTGACTCTTGTCCCATAAATATAACCTGTTCAGCCTGTATAATATTATTTGCATGTATGGTTTTAGGCCTGATAATTTGATGTTGGATAACCAATCAGTGTGTCTCTCCCACAGAATGACTATTTATCACATTCCCAGCATTTTTTTACTTTCCTGTATTTCTGTAGGGTTGAGACCTCAGTTCTCTCGCTGTACTTTAAATACATTAACCAAAGGAAAATCATGACAAATACTAGAAACCAAATCAGCTACTCAGGGCTAGTAAAATCCTGGGTCTTGGAAAAGAACTAACAATCACATTTTACTATAGCAGCAATTTCTTAACTACTTTCTGAATACTTGTCCTTATACCCACAAATAAATGTAGTCCCTATTCCAGAGTTTCTCAGCCATTAGGTCTCAATCCCTAAGTGGTCAAATAGCCTTTTCACAGGGGTCTCCTAAGACCATCAAAAAACACAGATATTTGTATTACAATTCATAACAATAGCAAAATTACAGTTATGAAGTAGCAACAAAAAAAATTTCATGGTTGGGGGTCACCTCAACACAAGGAACTGTTTTAAATGGTTGAAGCATTAGGAAGGTTCAGAACCACTGGCTTATCTTTGAGCAAAGAAAGTTCTATTTGCAACAGACAAAGACAATTACAGAAAACTACAACCAAATGCAAAATGCACAGTTGTGGAGCCCAATCCCAATGGATACATCTACAAAATACTCAAGCAGCTAAGGCTCAGGAAACATTGAAGAGTGATGGAAAGATTTTAAGAGTCAGAGGATGGGGGAGTTTGCATTGAGGCTTTGTCTCCTAGGAATGTCAGCAGCTTCGTCTATGAAGTCTCACCAATGTGACTGCCTGAATAGGAGCTGAACAAGGACAACAAAGTCATGCCAAAGTGGACAGAGGAAAAATTATCTTTTCTTATCTGGCAACATCCTGGGTGCACTTCTTTCCATAGACAGGTTAAATGATTTGGGAGTCTAGTGACAGTAATTGGACTGGAGTTTTCATTAAGCTGTGGTTGTTCACATTTAGTGGCTTAAAGTAGATTTCAAAACCATGTAAATAACTCCTGATAGAAAAGAAATTAGAAACATCGCTCAAGTGAGCTCCTCAAGGTTTTGTCTAAGTTATAGCAGAGTTTGTTTGCTTCCTTTATGCTATCCTGCAATGCCTATAGGTTTTTGGGTCCACTGAACAGGATATACTCTGTTTGTGCCAGCTTGCCAAAAGAGTTAGGTTCACTTAACATGCTTCCAAAATTTGAAACTAGGTCATTTTCTACTCAATGAATATTTATTTCTAAGTTCTCTGAAGAAAAGTACAGGCAGAATTGCACCCTCTCCCAAATTCCTTGGTTGAAGTCTTAGCCCCAGTAACTCAGAATGTGACCTTATTTGGAGAAATGCTTTTTTGTTTGTTTGATTGCTGTGTGTGTATGCACGTTTTGTATATGTACATGTTTGCATATGCATGTATGTATGTGGTTGTGCCTCACATATGGGAGGGTTCTTTTGGAGGCCAGACATTCACGTTGGCTGTATTGTTTCACTGACCCCCCTATTACTGCCTGAGATTAAGTCACACTGGACCTCAATCTCACTCATCAGGCAAGACTGTTGGACAGTGTATCCCTAGAGCTCCTCCTGGCTCTGCTTTCCCAGAACTGGGAGTACAGCAAGTTAGCCTTCTCCATAGATGCTGAGGCTCCAATGTCAGGTCGTCTTTCTTGTAAAATAATACTTTACAGGCTTGTCATCTTCCTGGCCTCTATACTTACATGGTAGTTAAAAAATTAATGATGTTAAAATGAGTTCAAGACGGTGGGACCTCATTCACCATATCAGTATGCTGTTAAATTGAGACAAATTTGGAGACGTGATGGTAAAAATCCCTGATTTTTATTTATGGCTTTTAGAGATATGTTGCAACAATTTTGTTTAAACCACAAACTTTGTAGTGCTTTGCTATTGTAGCTCTAGAGAATGTATACAATGTGCTTGCTTCCTGTATTCCCTATAATAAGGTTTATTCTTTTGAAAAATGTATTATAAATGATTGTAGTAGGGGTTTATTTGCTTGTGTCATCTTCTTTGATGATGTTAAGGGGATACTTGATATCCCATACAGATATTATTTTTTTTCTGATTAGTATACCCATCCTTTATCTGATTTTGGAAACAGCAGGTAGCAACTTTAAGGTGACAATTTTCAGAGAATTACCCAATGCTCAGTGAGAACGTATTGATCTAGGAGTTAAGCAGAGTTTGCCCTGAGGACAGACCTTATCCAGTGACTGATTGACACAAAGTACTAACTGAGTTCTCATTTTGCTCAAGAGGAAACCAGCTCTGGTAGAATCCGGCCCCAGGACTTCTTCATGATGTTGTGTAGGAACCATCAATTTCCAGGTGAGAACACACCAGTGCTGAGTTTCCTTCTGCATTTCTCATTCTGATTTTTTTTTACTCACATCTATATTGAATGTAACATTCTCTCCAATAAACCACCGGTACCAGAATATTAAGTTCAGTCTGTTTCTTGGTAACTTCATATCAGGAACAAACTTTAGACAAACATTACAATCATTTTGTAAGATTTGGAAGTTATTAGAGTAATCTCTATCAAGTTTTTAGTTCATTATGTTATGAGTGTTTTACTTTGTAAAATTAGAAAATAATCACTTACATGCAGATAAAGTGAGCAATATGTTTAAGATACTTAAATGACACCGTTGGTTTAATTAAGATAGGAAAAGTGGATCTCTGCATCCGGTTCCCTCAGACATTGGATGGGGCTTCCAGCATGACAATTAGGGTGTTTGGCCATCCGATCACCAGAGAAGGTCAGTTCGGGCTTTCTCTCAACCATTGCCAGTAGTCTATTGTGGAGGTATCTTTGTGGATTTCTGGGGACCTCTCTAGCACTTTGCTTCTTCCTATTCTCATGTGGTCTTCATTTATCATGGTCTCTTATTTCTTGTTCTCCCTTTCTGTTCTTCATCTAGCTAGGATCTCCCACTCCCCTAAGTTCTCTTTCCCTCGAACCTTGCCCTTCATTACCCCCACTCACGTCCAGACTGTTCATGAAGATCTCATCCATTTCTCTGTCATTGGGCCATCCCTGTGTCTTTCTTGGGGTCCTGTTTTCTAGGTAGCCTCCCTGGAGTTGTGAGTAGCAGTCCAGTAATCTTTGTTTTACATCTAGTATCCTCCTATGAGTGAGTACATACCATTTTTTGTCTTTCTGAGTCTGAGTTACCTCACTCAGGAGGATTTTTTCTAGATCCATCCATTTGCTTGCAAACCTCATGATGTCATTGTTTTTCTCTGCTGAGTAGTATTCCATTGTGTATATGTACCACATTTTATTTATCCATTCTTCAGTTGAAGGGCATCTAGGTTGTTTCCAGGTTCTGGTTATTACAAACAATGCTGATATGAACATAGCTGAGCATGTGCCCTTGTGGTATGATTGAGCATTCCTTGCGTATATGCCCAAAAGTGGTATAGCTGGGTCTTGGGGGAGATTGATTTCTAATTTTCTGAGATAGCGCCAAATTAATTTCCAAGGTGGCTGTACAAGCTTGCATTCCCACCAGCAGTGGAGGAGTGTTCCCCTAGCTCTGCATCCTCTCCAGCATAAGCTGTCTTCAGTATTTTTGATCTTAGCCATTCTGACAGGTGTAAGGTGGTATCTCAGAGTTGTTTTGATTTGCATTTCCCTGATGATTAGGGCCCCCAGGTGGAGCTCCAGGAGTCCAATTGGCGAGAAAGAGGAGGGTTTGTATGAGCGAGAATTGTTGAGAGCCAGATTGGAAAAAGCACAGGGACAAATAGCCAAACGAATGGAAACACATGAACTATGAACCAATAGCTGAGGAGCCCCCAGCTGGATCAGGCCCTCTGGATAATTGAGAAGTTGATTAGCTTGAACTGTTTGGGAGGCCCCCAGGCAGTGGGACCGGGACCTTCCTTAGTGCATGAGCTGGCTGTTTGGAACCTGGGGCTCATGCGGGGACACTTAGCTCAGCCTGAGAGGAGGGGACTGGACTGGCCTGGACCTAATCTACCAGGTTGAGCTGAATACCCAGGGGAGTCTTTGCCCTGGAGAAGATGGGAATGGGGGGTGGGCTGGGGGAAAGGCACGGGGGGAGGACAAGGGAATCTGTGGTTGATATGTAAAATTAAATTTAATTATAAAATAAAAAAATACAACATAAAAAGATAGGAAAAGTGGTAGTGCTAAGATTAAACTATTTGTGGAAACACTGTCAAAGTATTTGAAGTTTAGATTAGATTTCTATTTATATGCCAAAATTTTGAGAAACCCAACTTATTTATTCTACCTCATGTCTCCATTATTGAATAGCTATCAGCTTGACATTTCTGAAGGTAAATTAAGCACTTTTAAAACAATATTCATCTAATAAAGCATCATAGTCTTTTCTTCCGTATTAGGGAAGAAATATAGTGCATATTAAGATGAATGATAGTTTAGTAATATATAATTCTGGCCAATCTCTGACATTGTCAATAGTAATCAAGCTCATGATGTTGTTTCACAAATTTTCACATTTCTTACAGTCCTTAACCTCAAACATCCCTAATCTAAGCAATTACTTTCCTTAGGCATTGCTGATAGTTGTCAAATAATCCTCAATTTTTGACAGCTGACATGAAGTAAATGCTTCTGTTTGTTATATTTATGGTGTTTTGAAAAGAAAGGTAAAGTTCTTTGGAATGTTCCTTTTAGTTATTTCTACTATATGGGTTCATTTGAATTCAATGTCTTAAACAGATTTCAAGGTGTTTTCCTAGTCAACAAACTATCATCTCTTGGAATGGTCATTTGTGTCATGAGAGCCCAATCGAAAGACAATGCTCTGTAAAGCAGGGATGCCTATTTGAGTTCCTAACTTTAGAGGGATAAAATTGAGTTTGGAGTGGTATATTAAATGAGAGGGTAATAAGTAACTTGTGAAAAATGTAAAGGTCTTCTCAACCCTGAGAACCAAGTCACATGGCTTTTTGATGCTTTACTGTGTATTGGTATGTGGCAGGATTTACACGTTTTACATTTATCCTTCTCCTTTGATGGTCAGAAAAGGTGATTGTGAATTATATATACCAAAGAAGAAAGAGGTAAAAGTTTTGAACTTTGCATACCAGAGAATAATAATCAGGAAAAGTGCCACACATATGGGGTGCCTTTCTTAAATTTTCTGTTTGCTGCTTCTTTTGTTTTGTTTAACTGTGTGGGAATTTTCATCTTATTTGTAAACTAAAATTCATAATTAATTAGCAATATATTTTGATAACAGTTAAAATAAATGTGAAGAAAATCCAGACACAATAATAAGCAATGACAAAATACAAATAATTTGAAAGAGTATAAACTACAAGCAAACAATCCCATCACATTTTCAGCATATTGAAAAGTCAATCTTCTGGTTGATAATTTCTGATGCAGAGTTGATCATATAAGCCTCTTTATTGTTCTTATAGATAAATAGAACTGACATAAAATTCCTTTATGTTTACTTTTATGAAATTATAATATTTTGACTTGTTCTCTCTTCAGGTTTCTATTTCCCATAGTACCTCAGCTGCTGTAGATATCATAAGATTTCTGAACTTTTTTACTGCTCCGAATAACACTAATTATTTTTATGACTTTTCAAAGTATATTTCTATTTTTAAATGTTTTTCAGCACTTTGGAAAGGAATTCTGGAGAAAACAAACATTTTATATATGCTTGAAAATTAATATATATATCATGACAGCTCTTAGTGATTGTTCCTCTCTGTAGAGAATAAGACAATATGTTTAAAATGGTTAATCAATATAGTCAATAATTTGCTGAGTTGTCTAATATCTTCTTGAAATCTTCACCATGGAGGTTTATCTATATTTTCATATGTATTTTGTCCTGCACCCACACAATTACTACACTCATATCACACATGAAAATTGATATGTCTTAAAATTAGCTAAGCTATTTGGAATGTAATTCTTTATCTTTGCCCTTCTAGCAGTGAAAAATAATATGCTGGATAATATCTTGATGAGAAAAGAACATAAAGATGACATTTCAGTTTTTCTTAAATTATTTCTCTAACTATATGTATTCATCTTGAAGAATGGCTGCAATGGCATCAATTGTATATATTGTTTTGCCCCAAGGGGGAAGAAACAAATCAGTGAATCTGTGAAGCACACACAATTGTAGAAACAATTGCCCTGCTCAAATGAATGATGTTGATATCAGCTTTCAAACTCATCCCTCCAATCTCTTTTATTTATAGAAACCACAAAAGTTTTAATGATGCTCTGAGATAAAACATCACTCTCCAATCTACAGAGCAATTATATTGTCAAGTGATATCTTTGATCATAGAGAACTAAATGCAGGATCATGGTTCAATATGTTTTAAAACTTAAAAATTCTACTGATTTGTGCCTACAAAACAAAAAATTTCATTTGTTATTGGAGATTTAGACAGAGAATGCTTTCCTGACAAAAATGAGAATATCCCTTCTCCTATCTTCCTTAGTAATGGAACTGTGGAGGACAAAGGACAAGTGCACAGGTAAGTTTTCTGTTGAAGTAGATGGATTCATATAAAAGTACTAGGGTGTTGCCTATAGTTGCAAAAGTAGATAATAATCTGGATGTTCTATTAGTTGATATGTGATCAGAGGGTGATAATACAACAGAGAGAAGTCTGTAAGAATGAAGTGAATGCTGAGTCTTTGTAATGAAGAGAACTGATATCATTAGTACTTATTATGAGAAATTATAAAGTCTTCTGAACACAAGCCCCTTTCCCCTAAAAGAATAAGGATCAGAAAGAAGAGATCTGCACAAAATCATAGGAACAAGAAGACTGTGGAGAATAAATTGTATACAAATCTCAGGAATTCTAAGTGTTTATCAAATAATGATTTTTGTGCATATAAAGTCAAAATATTGCTTAGCTAATATTTTGGTAAGTATTTTAGGATGTGGTTTAAATAAAGATTCAACAGAATCTAGGAGATTTGGAATTTCAGAAATTAACACAAATATTAAATTTAATAAATATGTAAATGATAATAAATTATTTACTAACTATACTAAACAAATTAGGAACATTATTACTGTTGTTCTGAATGAATATTTTTTTATTTTCCATTAATTTGATTTTACCAGTTTGTTTAATTGAATATGTCCTCTGAGAAAGTTACAGCTTAATAAAATGTTAACAATTTGTCCCCACTTCAATAAAAAATATTTTACCTACTTTAGACTCTTCAGCAGCAATTGCTTCTTCCTTAACGCCTAGATGTGTTTTAGTCTGGGTTTTGAGCAGGGTTTCTAGTGGATTTCCATTTAAGGCAAAATCTTTTTGTAATAAATGTTTTTTCTTGCTTGCTAACAACTCTCTCTCTCTCTCTCTCTCTCTCTCTCTGTGTATGTGTGTGTGTGTGTGTGTGTGTGTGTATGTGTGTGTCTATACATGAGCCACAAAACATCTGGGGAGGACAATTTGTTCCACTGTTCTACTATATGGGTTCTAGGTATCAAACTCAGGTCTGCTAATCCAACTCTCTGACACTTGTTACCTTTTTGTTGAATTTTCTTTTGTTCTTTTCAATTAAGTTTGTTGTTTGACAATTTCATGCCTGTATATAATATATTCTAGATACCCTTCTTCCTATGTCTTCGTATCTCCTTCCCATTTCTATCATACCTCACATCTGCCCTAAAAGTACCTTCCAAGATTAATAACTTTTGGTCTTATTTTATGACTAATTTAATTTATCTTACGTGGCCTGTGGGGCCATTGATTGGAACTATTCACTGGAGCCTGTTGGGGTCAGCAATGGGTACACAATTAAAGAACTTATCTCCTTCTTCTTGATTCTATCAGTAGCAAATACCTCAGCAGTGAGGTGAAGAGCCCTCTGAGCCCTTCTTCCATTCTCTTTTCCTGATTCTTGATGGGCCTGTTCTTATGTGGTCAGTCAGTACAAGTATCTGTAGCTACTCTGGATTCCTCATTGCAGTGCTTTCCTCTTGCTCAAATGATGCCATTCCATACCCTTCTCCCTATCTTCCAGCTCCTACACTCTTTCCCTCCTCTCTTATTCACATTCTTTGACCCTAAAAGGGGATGTTATAAATATCTTTTAGAGCTGATCATTCATCTACCTTTTAGCACCTTGTACAGCAATGATTTTCTGTATTCATCACCACTTAGTAAAAAGAAATTTCTCTGATTTAGGTTGAGAGTGGCATTTGTCTATTGATATTAAAAAGTATTTAAAAGGCAGCTTGATGCTGTTAAAATACCTAAACAACAATATCCAGTTCCCCCATAAAGCTTATGATCTCAGCCAATGAAAGATTTTTTTTTTTTTGGTTTTTTGAGACGTGGTTTCTCTGTGTAGCTTTGTGCCTTTCCTGGAACCCGCTTTGGAGACCAGGCTGGTCTCGAAATCACAGAGATCCGCCTGCCTCTGCCTCCCGAGTGCTGGGATTAAAGGCGTGCGCCACCACTGCCCGGCCCAATGAAAGATTTTAAACAGGTTTGCAATACCAAACATGAATTTGATGCCTGTGGAATTAGTCTCAAATCTAATCATACAGCAGTTCGTTGCCTCCCCTCTTGATAGTTAAACCTCGCATAAGTACATACATCTTACCTAGCAGGTTGATTTGGTAGTTCATGGTGTTCATAACTAGGTAAGATAATTAATGTGTTTTATTTCTCAGCAGCCTACATAACACCTTCTAAGACTATGAAAGCTAGCCAATAAGGGGTAATCTTCCAGTTCAGTTCTCTTACATTTCTCTATACCATGCAACCAAGGTATAAGATATCCTCAGCAATAGGATCTTTTCATCTAGGTGTACTAGAAAACCAAGGGGTCATACAAGTTACTCTATTATTTGTGTATGGTTTGATAGCTTGGGAGGCTCCCTAATCAACAAAACATATGGTGGTATATACCACTCTTAGTACTATTTTGTTTGCTTGTTTCATAACTCATGGCTTCAAGGAGGTACTTTTTCCATCCCTGAAGGGATGGAAATTTTATTAATTCTTTGAGTATTTCATACAATGTATTTTGATGACATTCACCCTTCCTCTTCCTTTTCCCAAACCTACCTTTCATATCACTCCTTCTAAACCCACCTAACTTTGTCTATTCTTCTTTATTTTTCTTAAGCCATTAAAAATGTCTGTGCTGACCAGAATTTCTTGAGTATCCCTAGAGCATGTTTAAACCCACCAGAGCCCTCCTCTCCCAGTAACTATAAATTACCAATAACTCTTCTGATAGGAGTGGGACTTCATGCCCATTATCCAGGCTGGGATTTTGTCTTATTTGAGCTTGGATGGGTCTTGTGTATGCTGTCTCAACTGCTTTAAATTAATATGTGTAGCTGTCCTGCTGTGTTTGTAAAACCGTGTTTCCTTGTAGTCATCTGCTATCTCTGACTTTTACAATTTTTCTACCCCTCCATCTGCAATGATCCATGACTCCAGGAAGGATAGGGCATGTTATGTCCCATTTGGGGCTAAGAATTAACTCATAGTCTTTTATTCTCTTCCCTTTAATCAGTTGTGAGTCTCTGTATTAATCACCATGTACTACTAAAAGAAGTTTCTTTCATGGGGGTTGACAGATATGCTATTCCATGGGTACAATGATAAGTCACTGGTAGTCAATTTATATGTCCATTTAGAAGAATTATAGTAGTAAGTATGCTCCTAGGGCCTATAATCTATCTAACTATGTGTTCTTGGTCACAACAGTGGTGCTAAATATGGGTGTGAACTTGTGGAGTGGTCCTTAAACCCAATCAGAAAGTTATTGATTTCTCCCAGGTTTTAATTTTTACTATAAAATAGTAGGTTTCAATATAGCTTTTTTATATCACCTTTATTTTGGTTTGATAAAAATCTCATATTAATAACAAAGGGTAGTTATATCCATCCACATGTTATAATTACATCATTTTATTATGAAAATTTAGAAATATTCTATTTTCAAAAGATAAAATTACTCAGGATAATTTTGATGAGATTCTGAAAAAAGCAGTGTAAATGAATTCTACATGAAAATGTTAAAATGTCTCCAGAAAAGAAAATGAAAAAAGAAAAAGAAGCCGGGCAGTGGTGGCGCACGCCTTTAATCCCAGCACTAGGGAGGCAGAGGCAGGCAGATCTCTGTGAATTCGAGGCCAGCCTGGGCTACCAAGTGAGTTCCAGGAAAGGCACAAAGCTACACAGAGAAACCTTGTCTCGAAAAACCAAAAAAAAAAGAAAAAAGAAAAAGAAAACTTTGAAAACCAATTAAGAAACAAGACTAATGAAAAATAACAAGTATAGATTATAAGTAATTGAAGTGAAATAATATTAATTCTACAATGAGTAGCTAAAATTTCAGGTATTTTAAAAGGTGGATGTCAGATTAAAGATCAGTTCATTATAGAACATGCCTTATAACAAAACCCAAGAATTGTAGATTTCATACAAAAAGCAGAATTCTAAAAGTTATAATAATTACTTTCTAAATGGAAGAAAGAATTAATGGGAAAGCATCTATGCATTTTTATTTTCTTTATATCTAGAATATAGTAGAAATGAATATATTACTGTTTCTTTAAGCTCTGATTCAGGTACTCACTTTTAATATGCAGAAAGAGATGAGCATAACCAGAGCCACATTTGTGGTTTAAAAGGGAGTAAAATCTCAGGAAAGAAATACTGTGTGTGATACATCCCCAACGCTAATGTCCCATGTAAATAAGAAACTTGAAAACACAAAATTTTTCAGCAGACAGTGTGACAGAAACTTTCCTGTCCAAACAAGAACAGGAAGAGTTGAGCTAGTATGTATAATGTGCACATTTAGATAAAGATGAAGCAAACTAAAATATGAAAGATTTCCAGAAATGTTCCTTCACACTGTAGGGAAATTTAATAGGAATCTGAATTTGATAAGAAATTAGCTCAAATATTAAAACACAAGTATATTTACAAATATCACTTCCATAACAGTATGATGTGATGTAATTTCAGTGAATATTTAATGAGAAAAATAAAGTGATTAATGTTAGGACATGAGACAGTAGGGATTGTATGATGGCTTGGTGAATAAGAATGCCTGCTCTGCAAGCATGAGGACCTAATTTGGATTTCCCAGCATTCACATAAAAGTGAGACCTGGTCCTAAGTGGCAATAACTCAGCATTAAGAGGCAGAAACAACAGGATCCTACAAGCACACTGGCCAGCCAGCCTAGCCAATACAGTGAGCTTCTGGATTAGTATGAGACCCTGTCTCAAGAAGATAAGACAGAGAGTGATAGAAGACACTAGGTGCCCTGTCCTGGCATCTACATGTACATATGTAGATACAAGTACCTGTACATTTAGGTGCATACAGCACATAAACTACACTACAACACACACATATACATACACACAGGGAGGGAGAGAGGATGGGGGAGATCAGAAAATAAATATGGAGAGCAAAGATATAAAAATTGCAAGGTATGAAGATTATTTTTAATTTTCAACTTGACACAATACAGAATAACCTGGAAAGAGAGTCTCACTGATGGAATATCTAAATGAGGTTGGCCTGTGAGCATGTCTTTAAGGGATTATCTTGATTATTCTCGTTGACATGGGAAGATACATCCATTTGAGGTGGTACCATTTTGGGGCAGGGAATTCTGGATTGTATTAATTGAGTTAGTATGCTGAGTGCTAGTATGCAAGAATCCATTAACTCTTTTCTCTCTTCTCTTGACTGTGAATGTGATTTCAATTTTCTAAAGTATGTGCAGCTATGACTTCCCTCATATGATAAACTTTAACCTATAATTAATAACTATAATAAACACTTTCTCCCCTAAGTTGCTTTTGGTGGAGTATATTATCACAGCAACAGGAAACAAAACTAAGACAAATGGAATATATGAAAAGGTGTCTTATGGTTTCTATTGCTGTGAAGAGACACCATGACCACAGCAGTTCTTGCTAAGGAAAACAGTTAACTGGGCTGACTTACAGTTTCAAAAGTTAAATCCATTATCACATAAATAGGAAGCATTGCAGCATGCAGGCAGACATGGTGTTGGAGAAATAGCTTAGAGTTCTACATATGGATCCTTGAGCAACAGGTAGGCAAAGTAAGCCATTAGGACTGGCTTGAGCTTTGGTGACCTCAAAGCCCACCCCCAGGGACTCATTTCCTCTAAAAAGGCCACACCTCCAATAATGTCATTCTGTATGAGTCTATGGAGGCTATACCTATTCAAACCATCACATTCCATTCCCTGACTGCCCCCCATCAACTTGTAGCCATAACATAATACAAAATGCATTTAGTCCAACTTCAAAAATCCCCATAGTCTATCACAGTCTCAACAATGTTTAAAAGTCCAAAGTCTCTTCTGAGATTCATGCAGTCTCTTAACTTCAATCCCCTATAAAATCAAATCAAAAAGCATATCACATACCTCCAACTTGTAAAATGACACAGGATATATATTACCATTACAAAATGGAGAAAAGGGAGGACATTGAGGAAATACTGGACAAAAGCAAGACTGACCACCAGCTAGGCAAAACTCTGCATCTTCATTTCTGATGTCAAAGTACTCTTCAGATCTCAAACTCTTTTCAGCTTTCCTGACTACAACATATTTATTTCTCTTGGGCTGTTTCTACTCCCTGTTAGCAAATCTTCTTGACAGGTATCCCAACACTAAGGTGTCTGCAACATCTTAGGGTCTCCAAGGCAATCCAGGCTTCAACTTCACTGCTTCATATGATGGCCTCTCTGGGCCTCCATGCATGGACACCCCTGCCACACATCTTGCTTTAGTGGCTTTCCTTGGTCATGGAGGAAGATTCCATAACCACTTTCTTCTATCCTTGACTTCAGAACCACATGGCTGAAAATGCCATGTTCTGCTCCTTACTGAAACTGGAACATGGTGTCTCTTTTCAATTACATTTCCATCAACTTTCCATTTTCCATGGTTTCCTTCACTGTAGAAGCTTGGCTGTTCTGGAACTCAATCTGTAGACCAGGCTGGCCTTACATTTAGAGATCCGCCTGCCTCTGCCTCTAGAATGCTGAGATTAAAGTCATGTACCACAACACCTGACTCTAAGCCTTTCTTCAATCCTTTTTCTTTTCTTTTTTTTTTTTTTTGTTTTTCAAGACAGGGTTTCTCTGTGTAGTTTTGATGCCTATCCTGGATTTTGCTCTGTAGACCAGGCTGGCCTCAAACTCACAGAGATCTGCCTGGCTCTGCCTCCTGAGTGCTGGGATTAAAGGCATGTGCCACCACCACCTGGCTTTCTTCAATCCTTTTTCATAAATTGGGAGCTTAACTGGGCAGGATCTTGCCCTGAGGTTACCACTCCTTTTATTCCATTTCTTCTTATTATTTTTTTATCTTGAACACAAGACTTAGATTCACTCTACCTCCTGGTGCCCCTTTTCTCCTCAATCTGTACATTTTGTATTCTAACTTGCTCAGCTTGCTCATTTTCATTATAATTATAAGCAAGAACACTAGTAATCACACAACAGAGTCTGTACTAGGCTGTTTTGGGATTTTCTCTGCCAATGCAATTAATCCAAATCTCTTCACTTTAGCCTCAGGCAGACTTTTCAGACGAGGGCAAAAGGCAACCACATTGTTCACCCAAATATCACATGAACTATCTCTCTGCAGCATACTAAAACTCTTCTCTGAAATCTCTTGAACCAGGCCCCCACAGTTCAAATCACCCTCAGCACCACTGTATTCCATGTTCCTACTAGTTTGACCCATTAAGCAACAGTTAAAGGAGTTCACTCCTTTCCTAAACCAAAGACCCCAAAACATGGTCAGATCTAACACAAAAATACCTGAGTCCCCGATAAGAAGACCAACTTCTTAGTTAAGGTTTCTATTGCTGTGAAGAGACACCATTGTTGTATTTTGAAAGTAGCGTGAAGGAGTCAAACCATCCAACAAGGCCCAAGTGGGAGGTTTATTGAGGGGAAGGGAGAAAGGGGGCACAGAAGGGGACAGAGAAGGGGGCAGAGACTGATATCTCAGGACAAGAGGGAAGAAAGAGAGAAGAGACAAATGGTGTGGCAAGGCCTGTCTTTTATAAGGAAACATAGCAAATGCACAACAGGCTCTTAGTGGCTGCAGCTGAGGATATATCCTGTCAGGACCCTAAGGGCAGGTCAGTAAAGATGCCTAAATGCTAATATTCCTCTCTTTTTTATTATAAAATGGTGAAGTGTTAGAAAGAGGTAGCAGGTGGCGCAGGGATGAGGGCACTGTGTTCTCATGACTGCTTCCTGCTGGCCTAGGGGGCATTGGTCATCTTTAGGGGACATGAGAAAGCTGGGGTGCTGGCCACATCCTGGGGTAGCTGGCTGTTTCACTTCACTGTCCAGGCTCGCTGGAACTGTCTGGTGCAGCTTGGACCTGGCAAGATGCTGTTCAAGGTAGATCCAAGTTGACTCCCTTGAGATCACAAGAAATCATGATGAGGTCACCAGACAATATGGAGGAGCATCATATGGTTGCTGTTACTAGTTACATGCACAAACACACAGAATTAAACAGAAATAGATTAAATAGAAAGTGAGAACCGGTGTGTGCTGAACAAGATGGAGCTGGCTTCTCCATCTCTGACTCACACCTTGCAGACAGAACATTTAGAGAGGGAGAACAGATAGACACAAGCTGGTCTTGGAGCAAAGAAAAACAAAGAAAGTGGAGAATTCTTTCTCAGGTCCCCAACTGTCCGGTCCAAGGAATGGCCAATGGGTCTCCAAAAGACATCACAATGGGAGCAAGGATGTGTATGACACAGTTCCCAAGAATGAGGCAGAGAGAAGAAGATCCAAAAGCCTGAATGTTCTGGCATCCCAGGGATCAAGGGAGGATCAGATTAAATGTGCACAAGCTGCACTATATGCTGTCATGCAAGAATAGGGGCTGAGAGTTAAGAGCCCAAGAGAGACACAATCAGTCACCTTGTACCAGGACTTTGAGAAATGAAGCCTCACATCTAGTGGAATGGTCAGAGTCAGGTGGCACCACCAGAGACCCAGTTGTTGGTATTGAATTGAAAGCAAAGCTGTCTGTGAATGAAAAAGCATATTTGTTGCAGGTAGAAGAGAGTAGATCAGAAAGCAGATTTGTTGCAGGTGAAAGAGATCAGATCTGCTGCAGGTAGATTGTGAAGTGAATACCTTAGGCGGACCCTGTCAAGGTGTGCCACTAAGCAAACATGCCACACACACAACCGAGTTACTACAAAAGGTTTATTGGGAGGGGAGAGCCAAAAGTGAAACAGTAAAAGAGTGAAGGAGTGAAGACCATGTCAGAGAGGGGACTTGGGAGAGGCAGACAGATGAGAAGGAAGAGAAGTGAGAGAGAAAAAAGTGCCTTAATGTAGGGAAAGGGGAATCCCTTTCCATATTCCCAATAACTCACAGTAGTCATAAAGGTTCCAAAAATATAGTATGGTTCCTATGGATGAGAGAGGCAAAAGGAGTTATTGCAGCCTGTAGTCATGGGTGTCCCCAGGGCTAGAGGGAAGACCAAAAGAGGACCAAGCCATTCACAGGGCCATCACCACATTCAACAGGGTCAGGCTTAGCCTGGCTAAGCCAAAGGAGACTCTGTGCCTGGTACAAGTTCTTTTGTAGAGGCTAGAAGGCGAGGATAAAAACTGATCTCTAAGAGGGATCTCATCCACAGGAAAAGGTCAAGAATCATGTCACAAGCCAAAAGGACCTAAAGTACCTATGGGATTATAGACAGCTCCAGAGGGAGCATATTAACCCAGTTGAAACTTACACAATTGCCATTCGTGAATGGGGTGAAAAGCAATCAGTGAGCTAGAAGGTGAGTCTGTTGCAGGTGAACTAGAGATGAGGGATATGGTCCCAGTGTGGCTCAGACCATGATCGGGAGCACAGGCCCAAGAAGAGCCTATCCAAGTCATGGCACCTAATGTTTTATTTTAAAAGTGGTGCCAAGGAGTCAAATCATACAACAGGGCCAACATGGGAGGTTTATTGAGGGGAGGGGAGAAAAGGTGCAAAGAAGGGGGCAGAGAAGTGGTCAGAGACCAGTCCCTGGGGACAAGAATGAAGGAAGAGAGTCAGGAGGTGGGGCAAGGTATGAAGACCCACAGAGATTTCCTAGTGAGATCTGTGCTTGCCTTTCCCAGCATGGCTGCATAGGGGAGTGATTGGGCCATAGGTATGGTTACCAGGTGTTTGGAATGGTCTACTGCTGTAGAATAATGCTTTGGTACACTGGTTTAATAAAATGCTGATTGGCCAGTCGCCAGGCAGGAAGTATAGGTGGGATAAGCAGACAAGGAGAATTCTGGGACGAAGAAGAGCAGAGTTAGGAGACACCAGCCTGCCGTCCAGAGAGCAGCATGTAATGGCACACAGGCAAAGCCACGGAACACGTGGCAACATATAGGTTAACAGAAATGGGCTGAGTTTAAGTGTAAGAGCTAGTCAATGGTAGGCCTGAGCTAATGGCCAAGCAGTTTTAATTAATATAAGCCTCTGTGAGTTAATTAACACCAGCCGGGACACAGGAAAACTTCAGCTACAGTCTACACTTGCCTGTGCAGTATGCTTTGATCTAACAATGAGGAGGTCTTTTGCCCCACCCCTTGACATTGTTATAAAAAGCCCTTTTGAAAAGATAGAAGGGGCTGGTGGAATTTGATCTAGGTCCTCCCAAAGCTGTACTGTGTTTCTGTTTGTCTCCTCTCTGTTATTTTTCTATCTAAAAGTTTCTTATTCCTCTCTCCTCATAGGAACCCTTTAAAAGGTGATCTCCCACAGTGCCCTAAACAGGGACTTAGGTTGAGGGACCCCCACAGATGAAGCCAGAACTAGGGACTTGGGTGCAGAGGATAGTAAGTGAGAGTAGGATATCCCCATGGCAGCAGTTGGACATGTGCAGTTAAGAATTATGAAAAGGTTAGGCAGTGGTATTTTTTTCTTTGGGAGCAAAAATTGTATATATAAAAAGTAGGCTGCAGCAAGTTTTTCTCTCTGTCTAGGTTTCTTTCTTTCTCTCTCTCTTAATTTCTATCCATAAAATTAGGAAAAATTATAGGTTTAGGTATAGGAATATTGTTCAGGAAGAAACTTAGGGTAAGAAATAGTAAGCAGATGTTTATATATGCACTTGTAGAAAGTTTGAAAACTTGGGGAGTTAAGGTAGAACCACAACAAGTACAGAGGTTCTTGGAGTTCATAGAGGAACTGTGTCCTTGGTTCTCCAACTATGAGACTCTGGATGCAGACTCCTGGGGGAAAGTCAGAGTTGAAATGCAAAAATATTATGAGGAACATGGGCTGGAAAAAAATTCCTGTAGAAGCTTGTGGCCTGTGGACATTAATTCGGGATGGCTTAGATTTAAGCCCTGAGTGGCAGGGGGAATTTTCTCTGAGGCAGATGTGGCCAAGACAAAATCCTTCACTCTGCTAGCATTGCTGCTGGATGAGAACACTTTTACAACATCGTTTAATCAGGGTCAGTTCCCTCTTAGCCATGAAGCCAAATTTAAGGAACATAAGTCTTGGGATGAGACAAGGGAGGAACTAAAGGGCTTGAAAAACTTAGTAATTTCTCTTTCTCAAAAACTGGAAGCTCTTTAGGTCTCTTTTCCTTCAGTAGGGGCAGAATTAGACTCACCTGAGGGGTCATCTATCAGAATGAAAAAGCCGCCCATAATTGCCCTGGCACAAAAACCTCCCAGAACATGACAAACCCTTGATGATAGTCCTGTATTTTCCCTTCAAGCTGGTATTAGAAACACAGCTAGCAGAAGGGGAAGAGGAACAGAGGAGGTGTGGCTGCTATGGGGTGCTTGGCTGGGTCTGGTTGCAGGAGAAGAGCATGGCACTCCTAATGTAGGCCCTAAGCTGAGGGAGCAGCATCAAGGACTCTGCATCTTGGGGGAGGGGACAAGCAGGGATAATGGGGATCAATTGAGAGAGGATCTTTCTGAAAAGGCTCTTGTTGCAAGGATTTTCATCAGACAGTGCCAGGTGGGGAGTTTAATTGAGGCAGTACACCTGTCAAATGGTAATGCAGGTGTCCTAAGGTGAGCTCAGGGAGGACAGAAACCTCCTGTGGAACAGAGTGGAAGAGGTACAAGGCTTTCAAGTGTTCCCCATAATTTAACAGCAAGACACCCAGGGAAATATCATACAAGTGCATGTTCCAATTCCTTATCAACAACATAAGTTAAAAATGGTTTTCTGCTGATACAGCCCAAATCACCAGCCAAAATGCCACTTTTTTCCACAAGCTTTGCTTACCTCCCAGGGACTGGAAACAGATGACCAAAGCTTGCCTGTCAGGAGGCATTAAAATGCTAACGCCATTTGTCAGGCCACTTTGAGACCCTTTAGGGCTCATGGCAAGGGAAAACTATTGGTACAACAGGAAGTTGTTTTGGGTGTGGGAAAAGCTTAAGGGCAAATAAAGAACTTGTGTTGTGCCAGAGTTGCAAAAGAGGGGCACATTGGGTTAATAAAAGTCTATCAAGGACAAGACATCATTGAGAGAGCTCATGGCAGTCTTAAGATGCAGCTTCAAAGAATTAAGAAGTGGGAATTTTACCCTCAGTCACAAAATAAAGCTTGATGGCTGCCTGTGCACTCGGTGGGTTGCATGGAACAGAGGAATGTCAGTTCTGATGACACAGTAGCTACTGATTAACCCATGTTCCTGGTATTGATGTTCTATCCTGCAGTCTGGAGAAAGCAGGAAACTAAGGAGGTGCAGCAGCTGTGATTGACCATGCCTGGGTTTCCTCTCAGACTGGAAAGGGCTACTTGAGAACTGCATCTCATAGCAACTTGGTTTTGTCTCAAAGCCAGGGCCGCTTGAGAGCCATAGCTTTTAGCAGTGGGAGGAATCTTGAGCCCCTGGGGCAAGAGGCAGTTGAGAGCTCTCAGGCCTCAGAACTTCCATTGTAAAACCCTGAACAGAGCTAGCAGCTAAAGTCATGCAGCCTGTTTGCTGGCTGCGCAGAAAGTTTTCCAAAGAGATGTGTAACAGTTCAATTACTATGGCAACGACCTTCTCCCTGAGGCAAGACTCTTGGACTGTCATAAAGTGCTACTGTATCTGGGAGTGAAGTTTCAGCAATGTTTGGATTGTTGCATTCAGAGGAACTGCAATGGATTTGGATAAAGGGACCATCCGCCCCACCCAGTGACCATTTGCCACTGGGAATACTTATGCCAGTTCCAGAATGGCTGGGAGGGCCTGACAGGGAAGGTTGCTGAGGGGGAGCAGTGTTGTTCTAAATGTAACAGCTACCTGGTAGCATCACTCACCAAATCCCAGGGTCAAGGATGCTGGATACAAAGACTCTAATGCCCATGATGATTTAGGCTCTGGTGTTTCAAATTGTCAGTTGAACTTTGGGACTGGTATTAAAACTGACTCTGAACTTCAAACTTCAGAAATGAAACAGTTTTGAGTTCACCTACAATTTTAACTAAGGTGACTCATGATTCATATACCCTCTGTCTTGTTGAAAGAGAATGCACATAGTTATGTGAAGAGATCTTTTAGATGTTTGCTGAAGTTTGCAAAGTAGTCCTATAGAGAGTTTGGTTAATGTAAGTTTTTAAGAAATGTAAATATTCATGCTAGTTGTAAATATGTAATATTCATACTAGAATTAAGCTAATCTGTTGATATTAATTGTTTGGTGAAGATAAGGGAGTTTTTAAGTTTAATGCAGTTGCATCAAGAGTTTATTGATTTAAAAAGGCTTGGCACAGCTAAGGCTGATATAGACATCTTAGACCCATTCAAAAAGGACAGTCCATCTTGGTCATCCTCTATTCCTTTACTGAGGGATGTGGCAGCTCTAGGGATTGCTGTGGTTGTTCCAATTACTTGCAAGTTCAGTAGGGACCTGAGTCAGACCTGAGTTAAGCTCTGTAATTCCCCCTATCAGAGGCTGGTAGTCAGGGATGGGCAATGTTCTTGCTAGCTTCCAACCTAAGTCAGAGTACACTTGACAGAAAGTATATCTCCATGACAGGTAAGGTTTGTCTAGCTGAAGAAGATGACCTAAGGCAGACACAGTCTATTTGAGGGGCCTGAGGGGCCCTTTAATATATTAAGAAGGGGGAGCTGTGGAGACCCACAGAGGTTTTCTAGTGAAATCTGAGCTTGCTTTACCCATCAGGGCTGCATAGGGGAATGATTGGACCATGGACATGGTTACCAGGTGTTTGGAAGGGTCTACACTTGGCTGTGTGATATGCTTTGATCTAGAAAGTGGGAGCTCTTTTGTGTCACACCTTGGCATTTTTATAAAAAGTCCTTTTGAAAAGACAGAAGGGGCCAGTGGATTTTGATCTAGGTCCTCCAGAAGATATTCCATGTTTCTGTCTGTCTCCTCTCTGCTATCTTTCTATCCTAAAAGTTTCTTGATCCTATCTCCTCATAGGAACCCTTTAAAAGGTAGGAGCTGGCCTCCCACTGATGGTGCCCTGAACAGGGACTTAGGTTCAGGGACACTCACAGCAAGGCCTGCCTTTTATAAGGAAACAGCAAATGCACATAATGGGTGCCCTTAGTTACTACAGCTGAGGATATATCCTGCCAGGACCCTAAGGGCAGGCCAGTACAGATGCCTAAATGCTAACAACTATGACCATGACAACTCTTGTAAAAGAAACATTTAATTGGGTCTGACTTATAATTTCAGAGGTTCAGTCCATTATCTTCATGGCAGCCTACAGGTAGACATGGTGCTGGAGAAGGAGCTGAAAGTTTTACATCTTGATCCACAGGCACCAGAAGCAACTGTGATCCTGGGCATGGCTTTAGCATTTATGCGACCTCAAAGCCTCCCTCCACAGTGACACATTACCTTCAAAAAGGCTGCACCTACTCCAACAAGGCCAATTCTCCTAATAATGTCACTCTATATGGGTCAAACATTCAAACATATGTTTCTATGGGGACCATACCTATTCAAATCACCACAAAAGGCAAATAACTTATGTTTTGTGATATTTTTATTATGTTCTGACAAAGCTTTCTTGGAGTCAGAGGGCAGAGCTGGCCACTTGCTGACTATAGAGGTTTGGAGGACTGTAGAGAGAGGAGACAGGAAATGGTAAGGTGGGGCTGAGAGAGGATCTCGGCCCTTTTGGTTGGAGAAACCAATCAGAGGCGCAGAAAGTGACTGTGGCTGCTTCCCTGTTTTCTGATCTTTCAGGTTCTTACCCGAATATTTGACTCCTGATTTTTTATTGATAAAGAATAATTAGATCAATGATTCAAACTTGAGGAAAAAATAGTCTGATTGCTTTGTATCTTTAATCATTATCTGTGTGTGAATTTATTTCTGTATTTTAATGGAAAGAGAGACTCAAAGATACTGAAGTAAAATATAGCATTTTAATATAAGAGAAAGAGGGAAACATTGAAACAAATGAGCAAACAAAAATTCTATTTTATGATGAAATTCATAAAGAGATTATTGAAAATAAAAGACTACAAATGGCCAAAGTTTGGTAGAGGGGTCAGTTAGATTTGACTGTTTTGAAACATATCAACAATGTAATGGATATATGGAAATTCATAGTGTATCATATATTATATACTAGAAGTCTTGACAATTTAGAATTAAAGACATGGTTTATAAGAGTTGAAGGTGAGAAATCAGGGAGATGGAATAAAAGGGAGAGAATAGATGCTGTTATCTTCCATAGTGAGCACTCAGTAGTACTATAGACAAGGAAACATTTCATTAAAATTAAGAATGACTCTGAGCGAGCCAACCCTGCGAATAGGAGAGCAGAAGAATCGGCCCAGCTCCTTGCTCCTTGCTGCTTACTATATGGGATGAGATAGCCAAGGCCATACTGGAGAGCTCACTGTGGCATTGAGGATGAAGGGAAGCTAGTGGGCTGACCAACCCAACAAACATTTAGATCCAGAACCAGAGTTATAAGTTGGTCCATCCTGTCATCCACCCCATCTATGATCTGATGGAGCATGTGAAGGGTCTAGTCCTGCAGACCTAAAGTTACAGGATCTCCATGACACAGTACAACAACAGGATATTCAAGATATAGCAAAAATCAGAAACCTCAAACCAGACAAAAGGCACAATGCAATGAACACTTTCAAGTAACAATATATGGACTAAAGGAATGTGTGACTCACTGTGCCACACTATAGCTTTTGAAATGAGATTTTTCTTTTCTTTTCTTTAAAATTTTATCTTATTTTACCCTGGGGAGTTGCAAGGGTAGAGGACAGATGGGAAAGGACTGTAAGAGGAGTGGGATCTATGCATAATGTGGAATACACAAAGAATCAATAAAAAGTTAAATTTGAAAAAAAATAAGAGTGAGTTGAATTTTATTATCCTATTGTGAGGAAGTCTGTTATCCTGAGTACATCTTGAAGTAAAGATGTATGCATCTGTAGGGAAACAGTCCATAAGTTTTCCTTTCCTTTCTTTTAATTTATTTTTACTGAAATATATATATATATATATGTATATATGTATGTATATGTAGGCTATGCTTTGATAATTTAAAAATGTATACATTTAAAATTTTTAATTTAAAATTTTAAAACAATTAAATTTAAGTTATTCATAAGTATCACATCAAATATTTGTAGTATGTTAGCAATGAAATCATTCATTGCTTTAAGAATATAAAATATTATTGCTGTGTAGAGGCCAGATGTTAAACTTTAGAATGTAATTCTTTGTACTCAGCCATAATTGTGTGGTCGTTATTTTGTTGTGTTTTATTGTTAATTTTTTTTTTTTGGTTTTTTCGAAACAGGGTTTCTCTGTGTAGCTTTGCGCCTTTTCCTGGAACTCACTTGGTAGCCCAGGCTGGCCTCGAACTCACAGAGATCCCCCTGGCTCTGCCTCCCGAGTGCTGGGATTAAAGACGTGTGCCACCAACGCCCTGCTTATTGTTAATATTTTTGAAGCACAGTCTCTTATTGGCTGCCTTCTTACCAAGCAGGCCACCAGACTGACTGGCCAGTGAGATGCGGGATCTGCCTGTCCCTGCCTCCCTAACACTAGGCTAACAAACATTTGCCATTATACCAGGAATTTTTGCTTGGGTGCTGGGTTTGTGCTTGCAAGGCATCTTTCACCTGAGTTATCACTGTAGTGAGAATTACAGAATATCGTAAAAATTCTACAAACAAACCTATTAGAAATATTGAAGAGAATTAGAGTCAAATAATTTAAAACCACTTACAAAACTCAGTATGTTTTTATAAACTAACAAAAAATGTAAGAAAAAGTATTCATATTCTATTGTCAGTATCACTGTTTTCTGTTTATATTACATTGTGTATTTCAAAGGTGTACCAAAGTGGCAGGACTGAAAACATACAAGTAAAATTATACAGGCTGAGAAGGTCATATGTAGGAACACACACACATATAATATATACATACATATATATATATATACATATATATATTTAATGAATAAAGAGGCCACATGTGGCTTATGGGAGTGTTTGGAAGGAGGGAGGGAAATGTGGGTGATGTAATTATAGTATAATATCAAAAACAAAAGAAATAATGAAGTATTCAAACAATGTAAGATAATGTACATAGGTTTTATGAAAATGCCTACAAAATTTTTATACAAGTAACTGAAGTACATATGGATTTCACTATCCATGTGGCTTCCTACAATCAATTAGCAGTGAATATAACAGAAATTTCAGTGAGGACAAGAGAATGACTGTATTAAAAGAATTTCAGTGAGATTAAAAGAATGAGTATATAATTTCACTTGTTGATACTTTATTTTTCTTTCTTTTGTTTTTTTTTAATGTAAAATAAGTATGGTTACCAATTAAAGACACACTGAATGGATGTTTGGAAATCTAAATTCAAGCATCAGATCTACTGAAAGCAAATTGTCCTTATGTAGTATAACTGAACTCTCTATAAAATAATATTTTTATTTGTGAAAGAGTTAGTTTTGGTCTTGAATTAATTAAAATAGTTTCACAGAATTTTCTAGCATCTCATTTCTCCTGAGTTGGCCTCAGCAAACAACAAAAAGTACTACAAAGGAGCTTTAGAACAAGGAGTTTACTTTAAGACATTATAAAACTAAAGAACAGAAATGAGAGTCAAAAGGATGCTAAAATGGAAAAGAGGTAGAACTAGTGGTTGCATACATTATTGAGCTTATTATGACTGTTTGAAAGTTTGGCACCATGTCTGAAGAACTTTTTTAGTAACTGTGTAGATAATTTATCACAAGAAAAGACAGAAAGGGAACAGTGATGTACCATCAATTTCAGCAATGCAGTAGATAAGTGTTATCTTTGGGTATGATTAGCTTGTACAACACAGGTAATCCTATTAAGTTGGAGTGCCATATAAATAACAACTTCTAAATACATTACCATATATCAAATATCATGAGAAGGTGCATTTTTCTTTGGGCTGCTAGCTCATATAAAATGATATGGAGATGTATTAATTATGAGAGCTTGACCTATAGCTTAGGCTTTTTTCTAACTAGTTCTTATAACTTAAATTAACACATTTCTATTTATCTACATGCTACCACATGGCTCTTGGCTTTTACCTCTCCTTCTGCATATCTTCCTCATTCTGTGTCTGGCTGGCAACTCTGTCTTTCTTCCCAGAGCTATCTCTTTCCAGAAGTCCCAACTATACCCCCTGCTTAGTTATTGGCTGTTTAGATTTTTATTAACCAATCACAGTGACATATCTTTGCACAGTGTAATCAAATATCTCACAACACCTTGTAAGGCATACTTGTTCTAAGCAATTCTACATGTTGATGTGAAATTCAAATTTGACAGAACATGATATATTTTCTTCATGAAAGCTAGCAATGATATCATGTATATTAAAAGTAGCATGCTATCAATTGTATGTGTGTGTGTGCTGTGGATGATTGATTGATACATAAAACACTGATTGGCCAGTAGCCAGGCAGGAAGTATAGGCAAGACTAACAGAGAGGAGAATTGAAAGAAGAGGAAGACAGAGAGAGACACAGCCAGCCGCCGCCATGACAAGGAAGATGTAAGGTACCGGTAAGCCATGAGCCACGTGGAAAAGTATAGATTAATAGAAATGGGTTAATTTAAGATAGAAGAAGTAGATAACAAGAAGCCTGCCAGTTTGTAAGCAATATAAGTCTCTGTGTGTTTACTTGGTTGGGTCTGAGCCGCTGCAGGACTGGCAAGTTAGAGAGATTTGTCCTGACTGTGGGCCAGGCAGGACCTGAAAAACTCTAGCTACGTGTGTGTGTGTGTGTGTGTGTGTGTGTGTGTGTGTGGTGTGTGTGTGTGTGTGTGTGTGTGTGTGTGTGTGTGTGTGTGTGCAGATGTTTTGCACCACAGCATCAGAGAAATACCATGGTAGAAAGCAATAAACACATGGTTGCAGTTCAGGTACACCTGAAATGACACACAGTCTAACACCCTCTACCTATACACAGTAGCAGAAGTCGAGTTTCATCAAGAAGAATTGTCATAGATCACAAAGACATTTCTTTGGGAACTAAATAAAAGAATCAAGGAAGATATGTTTTTATTATCCCTCCCCTACAATTCTGTCCCTATCCCTATCACCACCTTTCCCTCCTGAGTTCATGTGCTCTTTCTTTTTTCCAAACTTACCAAGTCCTGCATGGATATGAGTGAAGGATCATCTACTAGACATTCATAGCTACTTCTTAGGGGCCACATCCCCAAAGAAAGTTGAATTTGCCTCCCCAAGCAACCATTTATATATTATAAATCAAAATAAAGTCATGTTAATCCCTACCATTGATATGCATTGAAATTTACATGGTAGAAAGCAGACTATTTAAATTTACAGTTTTGTATTAATAAATACAAGAAAGTTTCATGAAAAACAATAAAAATAAAATTCCTCTAATTATTTCAGCCTTTAAAAGGGAGCTCCTGTTGTATTCTTAATTTTTTTCACATGGTCATTTGCTATAAGTATTTTGTCCAAATTGATTTTCTCAGATATGATGTCAACTTTTTTCTTTACCAGGAATTCACTGATAGTATTATGTTTTTTACTTGGAATGGACTGATTGTGTAGAGAGCCTTTATCTGTGCCCAGGCATTTCTCAGTCACTGGAAAGTTCTAATCTCTATAATTGTTTTTGTTTTTCCCTGTGAACTCTTTCCTTCCAATGAGTGATATTTCCATTGAGGTAACTTAATTATCTTTCCATTCAGTCTTGGAGAGGATAACTTATTGTTCTTTTCCAAACATATACAACAACTTCTGCACTAATCATTTTAGGATGATCTCTAAATTCTTCCTGCATTCATTACATTTTTCTGATACATTCATTATTTGCTCCAAGTCAGTGACATGGGTTCCTGAAGAGGAAAGCCTTTACTATTTTACTTAAATGGTTGCCATGTCAGAGAAGCTGTCATTCCTCTTTTAAATTTATTTTTTTTAAATTTTCTTTAGGAAAGCTTGTACAAAGGTCACTGGCTTTCCACTACTAGTTTCTCAGTATATTCTTTCTTTTGTAAAGTGTAGTGTCTTCTCTTAAAAGCCCTCTCTCCAGTTTAATACTTACAAACACATAGGTTAACTTTGAGAGCATCAGAAGCATTGAATAATAAGGAACTGCCTTTTTTCAGTCAATAAATCATTATCAATAGTAAAATTAAACAAACTATACATTCATTATGAATATTTAATTACATGGAGAACTTAAGATATTCATTGTAGAATTATTTTAAATTTCCATTTTTACAAAACATCTGTCTTGAGTCAAGCCAATAGTCTTTGTAACATAAAGATTACTGGTAAAATGTCTTTTATAGACACTGTTACACATTTCTGCATTGATTTCTATTTAATTGCCAATGAATTATAACTCCCAAAGCAATTTGCTTTAGTGAGAATGCATTGGCCTTTGGTAAAAATAATTATGCCATTTCATCAAAAAAATCTTTTTGGTAGAATTTTTAAACTAATAAGTCCATTATTTATGAAAGCCTATGACCATGTCCTATTAGCTTGCTCACAGTAATGAAGTCAGGCTCTATTTTGTTACTAAATGAATATAAAAGAACAAGAGAAAACACACATCCAACAATATTTCATATAGCTTAACATTCTCCAACTCATTAACATTTATCAATGCAAGTATATTCTGGAAATGAATGGATAGTTATTTGTAATGACACATTTTGTAAATAATGGCAGTATAAACTAAAATAACACTTTAAAATATCCCAACAGCTATCTAAATTTTAAATTAATAGAGTCAGAATGACTATGCAGTGAAGGAGAATAGTAGACTGAGAAATGTTTGCAGTCCTAATACAACAAATACTAAGGTGGAATTCTAGTTGCATATCTTGGCTGCACCCCCAATCACATCTATTAGCTGCTTACTGGATAAAATTGTGAATTTGGGAGGCATAGAATATCACAAACTCAAACTGAATCTTGGTTCCCTCTCATGACATAAGAGTTCTACCTTACATTGATTTCTCATTATTTCCTTTAATCTCTATATTTAAAACCTCAGCTTTCAATATTAACACATTTGAAAGTTGGAATTATACACATATCATCCCTTAATTTAAAAACATTTAGCACCATGGCATTAGCACATGCTCATGTACTTAAATACTACTCCAAAGTAAGAATGAGAAGAGTTTTCTAGGGATCCACAATATTTTTATTCTTATATCATTTTTCCCATTGTCTTTGAATAATATTCTATATACATCATATTCAAGTAAATGATATACCTATTTTGAGAATTGTCAATGTAATTTCCAAATATACCTTCATAAATATTTTACCAGCTAACATCTAAATTCAAAGTCCTCAGATATACCTACTCCTACTTAGTCTCCAAACAGGATTGTTTATGAAAACAAGTGTTTCAGAATAAATCTAACTTCCTATAAAATTATTATAGAATTCTATTTATTCAAAAAATGTTAGTGTCACCATCATAATCATCTCTGTCCTGGCTTTTAAGCCCATTCTTTCTACTGAATCTGTTGTGACCATAATTGTCACTTCTCCTATGATGTTCATTTATGGATAAAAGAGATATTCTCTGGTACTTCTCTCTTCTTTTTCTTTCTTTCTTTCTTTCTTTCTTTCTTTCTTTCTTTCTTTCTTTCTTTTTTTGTTTTTTTTTCAAGACAGGGTTTCTCTGTGTAGCTTTGTGCCTTTTCCTGGAACTCGCTTTGGAGACCAGGCTGGCCTCAAACTCACAGAGATCCGCCTGCCTCTGCCTCCCGAGTGCTGGGATTAAAGGCGTGCACCACCACCACCCGGCCTCCCTTATTTTCATTGCTTAGCACAATGGAACCCATGGAGGGTATAGAAGACTCTGTTGAGAATAGATACATCACACAGAACTTGAGAACATTAATCTTTCTTTTTATTATTATTTTGATTGAAAATAGACTCTTCTCTCATACAATACATCCTGACCAAAGTTTACCCTCCCTCTAGTCCTTCTATTCCCCTACTCAGGCAGACCCCCTTGTTTCCTTTTCAGAAAGGAACAGGTCTCCAAGAGACAGTCAAACAGGACAAAACAAGTTACAATAAGACAAGGCAAAACCCCTCATATTAAGGTGGAATAAGGCAATTCAATAGAAAGAAAAGATTCCCAAATGCAGGCAAAAGAGAATATTCATTTTCAATCTTATAAAAATGGAAAAATACTCCCTTTATGATAGAAGGTGGTAATATTAGAATGGTCCAGAATCTGCACATACAGTTTCACTTGAAGAACTTACTCCTACATGAAAATTTTAGTTGTGCAAACTAGCCTGTAAACGGAAGTTTCTTGTTCCAACTGCCTATTCTCAAATAACCACTCGAAAGCTTATATTAATTGTAAATGCTCAGTCAATAACTCAAGCTTGTTACTTACTAGTTCTTACAACTTAACCCATTTCTATTAATCCATGTATTAACCTGAGGCTCGTGGCCTTTACCTCTACCCCTTTTTTTTTGTGTGTCCAAATCATTCTTCATCTGGCTGGTGACTCCTGACTCCATCCTTCTCCTTCCTATCATCCTTAGTTTGATTGCCCAGCCTACACTTTCTGTCTGGCTACTGGCCAGTCAGCATTTTATTAAATCAATTCAAGTGACAAATCTTTATACTGTACAAGAGGATTATTCCACAACACTAGCCATAGAATAATGTAGAGAGTATAACCTATAAGTAAAAATTGTGGTGGATGTAGAGCATTGTGATTAGTTTGAGGAGATTGATTTCTGGAATTCAATACCTGTAACTATTTTCTCCTTTACAGAGATGCTAAAGAATGAATGTGGTATAGGTAGTGGCAGTATCATATTAGACTTACTTATTGGGTCATACAAAACTTAAGGAGCATTATCATATCTAAATAGAGAGTAGAACAAAAACAATTTGGACACAGTAAATGTCCTTGGACTGGAAAAGGTGGTCCTGCCACCTAGTGGACATGTGACTTTGGACAAGTCATTTTCCCTCTCAGACACCTTTTCCCCAATGTTAAAATGGAGGTAGAGGTACCTGTGTAGGGTGAAATTCTAGAAGTTACTTCTTGAGGTTCACACGTACTTGCTTCAGTGTAATTTTGTAGGTCCTCAAAATAGCTCTCATATATTAATAATAGGTTTAATGCAATTTCTTGTACTTGTAAATTTTCTTTATCTTTAGCTCTTCTCTTGAGATTTTGGAAAAGTTGTATCATTGACTGCTAAGCCATTTATAGTTCAATGGTTTACGTCTTCAATGTTTCTTTTAAAATCTTGAAAATATTTCCCTCTATACAACAGAAGGATTTCATTGGATAAACTAACCAATGGTGTTGTTTACTTGAAATTTCTTTCTGACTTCACATTTTATAGTAAGACAAATATCATTTTGTTACTGAAGAACTTCAAGGTCCTGGGGCATGCAAGGGTAATTCTTAATCTAAACTTAGGGAATGTGTTTATTGATCACTGCATGGTTTTGGTTCATTATACTATTGAAGTGATTGCTTTGTTTAGGTAGTGGTTGAAGGAGGAAAGGAGTTTTACAGACAAACTTTTCTGAGAAGAAGAAACTTTGATAAAAAAAAAAAAACATTCCCCTTAGTATATTTCTTTTTAAAACATTCCCATTGGTCACACATGATAGATGGTTGTTTTCCCAGCACTCCAAAAGGTAATGCAATAGCTTTCACTGTATACAAAGACATTGGCAAACCCATCAAAACCCATTTATATAATAGAGTATAATGTGAGTTATTTGATAATTAAAAAACATTTATTATCATTTTGGTACCATGATAAGCAATTGATACATATTTTCTCATTTAATTCAACTATTTGAGGTATATTCATAATGTTAATTTTCCATACAGAAATTTAAATTAAGAAACATTTAGGAACTAGGATGGTATCACTGACTTGCTCAACAGTAGAATCACAATTTGCTACTTCTTACTTGGTATTACTCATGTAGTTTTGTCAACCCATAGTTTACCTGGCTACAGACTTCTGTCCTTAAGTAATGTTATACTAAAATTATTTTGAATCTTTCCATATATACAAATGTTTAAAAGTATGACAAATCCAAAGATTTAGGAAATATGAAAAGAAACCTATCATTAGGAAAATTAGGATTATGTTATTTCCTGGATTTCAAGAATAAAGTGAAGGAATTTATTGTCATTAATAGAACATTGCAAATAATTGGAATTAAAACTGTAGATTTTGGAATCCCATTACAACATTCCTTCTACAACAGCATTCCTTACCACAACAATTGTAAAATAAGAAAATTTCTTGCTGTTAACTAGAGAAGAGAAGTCATTTGGTTGTAACTGATTTGGAAACCGACTACCTTTGAAATGTTCTTCCTATAGTAGTTTATATTTGACATTAAAATGCTCTATTCTACATAAAAACATTTTGAAAACAATATAATATTGCCTTTATAATGAAGAATAAACTTTCTTACATAATCCTCTTTATGGTCATTTATCCACATATACAGATCAAAAGGTGTGATTATCAAGATCTGAAATTAGCATTTTCTTCTCTAGTTAACAGATTCATTTTATTGTCTTTTGAGTTTTTAATATGGAAATGAATTTGAGGGATTGAGAATTATGAAATCAAGAGGAATACAGATACAGCATATATAAATATAAAATATAAAAAATATAAAATCTTTTCTTCTTTCTAGTTAATTCTGCCTTATTTTCTATGACAATATTCACTTCAAACATTTTGGTTAAGTTGCTTAATTGTTGTAAACATTTAGAGTTAAGTTTTGATAGTTCTGTGTTTAAATGAATGCCATTCTAGTCACAGGTTTGCTTGATCATTTTGTAAATTTCCCAAATGAGACCATTTCACTGAAGGGGCAAAGACTTTACTGAATGTCTAAACAGTATTTTACTTCTGTGCTGACATCCTGTCAGTTCTTGTGTTGATGTCTGTATTTTATCCCCTTATGTCTCCAAAGGAACAACTGGTATGTTTTCATTTCCTCTTATGAAATATTTTGAGATGGGGGTGTGAAAACTGGCATTTTGGATTTAAAATAGAGATGTTAAGAAAAAGACTAGGTAACTGTATTTTGGCTGTTGCATTAGTGGTTTTAAAGTAAGTGAAAAATATATAAATAATTCTCAAAGGAGGAAATAGTCAATAACCTCTGCTCAGGTGTATTATGGTATTCACAGCATTCAAACATTAGTGATGTGATCAAAAACTTTCTAAAACCTTCCTTGAGAGCTAAACCATGCATATTCATTTTCATACATTAATTTTTCATGTATTCCTCCCAATACCACCAAGACAAACTTCTTAGTTCTTTTGCCTTATACTTTATATTTGTTCACTTCTTAGAAATTATATATAATAGATAAAGTTTAGAGCAAACAGACTTCATAACCTTTTCATTTAATTCTTTTTTCTTTGTGTATTAGGGGAGATTATACAGAAATTAAAATTTGCTCAGCACTAGGGTCCCATATGGCTTGAACCTGTGTAGGTCATGTGCATACTGCTATAGTTTCTGTGACTTCATATGTGCCTCAGGCCTGTTGTGTCTGGCAAGTGTTCTCTCCTGGTTCTTAAAATCTTTCCATTTTCTCTTCACCATAGATCCCTGAACCCTGAGGGGAGGGGTTTGATCCTGCCTGGGACTTCCCTTCTGGACAAAGCTCCCAACCTGCCTCGCACTTCCCATTTGGACAAGAGAGTCCCATCTGGACAAGAGAGAGAGACTTCCCGAATCTGTCAGCTCTTTCTGCACCAAGTGCGCCAATAAGACCAAGATCTAGCACAAGGAGATGGGCAGACGTCAAGGCAGAAGTACATACAACAAAATGAAGACCAATACAGCATCACCAGAACCTATCCCTCCTCCAACATCTAGAGCTAATCATCAAAAATTGGAAGAAGCAGAAGAAAACAGCCTTATGAATAACATCATGAAGAAGGTAGAGGCTTATATAGAAGAACAGACAAAAAATGGCAAGAACGCTGTAAAAACCTAGAGGAAAGGTCAATTAAATTAGAAGAAAACAATAAAGTCCTGGAAGAAAACAATAAAGCACTGAAAGAAAGCCATGAAAAAGCAATGAAACAGGTCCAAGACCTGCAAAGGGTAATAGAAAAATGAAGAAGACACAAACAGAGGGAATGCTGGAAATAGAAAATCTAAGTAAACGATCAGGAACTTCAGATGCAAGTATAACCAACAGAATGCAAGAGATGGAAGAGAGGATCTCTGGCGTTGAAGATAAGGTAGAAGAAATAGATTCATCAGTCAAAGAAAACACTAAAGCCAACAAAGTCATGACCCAAAATGTCCAAGAAATCTGGGACACCATGAAAAGACCAAACCTGCGAATAATAGGGATAGAAGAAGGAGAAGAATACGAACTTAAAGGCACAGAAAATATTTTCAACAAGATCATAGAAGAAAACATTCCCAACTTAAAGAAGGAAATGCCTATGAAGATACAAGAAGCCTATAGAACACCAAACAGACTAGACCCCCAAAAAAAGTCCCCTCGCCACATAATAATTAAACAACTAAACATACAGAATAAAGAAAGAATATTAAGAGCAACAAAGGAAAAAGGCCAAGTGACCTATAAAGGCAAACCCATCAGAATAACACCCGATTTCTCAATGGAGACTTTGAAAGCCAGAAGAACATGGACAGATGTAATGCAGACACTAAGAGACCATGGATGCCAGCCTAGACTAATATACCCAGCAAAACTTTCAATCATCATAGACGGAGTGAACAAGACATTTCAAGACAAAGCCAGATTTAAACAATACTTATCCACAAACCCAGCCCTACAGAAAGCACTAGAAGGAAAATTCCAACCCAAGGAAGTCAGATACACCCTTGAAAACACAGGCAATAGATAACACCACAGCAGTAAACCCCAAAGATAAGAAGTACAGACACACTACCACCAAAAAATAACAGGAATGAACAACCACTGGTCATTAATATCTCTTAATATCAATGGACTTAATTCACCTATAAAAAGACACAGGTTTACAGAATGG
>CABHPH010142922.1:0-17751 GCA_902168325.1 Peromyscus nudipes
CTGCTCTGTGAGCTTGGCTGGTCTGTGCTAGTTCGGGTGGTTTTCGTTTGATTATTTGCTTGGGCTTTTGTTGTTGATACTTCTGACTTTGATTTTTAAAAATAACCTGGTGCTTTTCAAGGCTGGTTTGCAGAACTGCACAGCCTCTGGTGTAGAATGTGCTCCTTGACCAGCCCTGGGCTTTAGGGGAATCCTTTCGCCTGAATAACTGGCGGCTGGCTATGGCCAAGCCCGGGTGGAGCTGACCCGGGTGATGGCTGGACGCCAGCCAGGCCTTGCCCTGTTACACACAAACAGCTCTCCTGAAGCCCCTCCACAGAAGGAGACAGAAAACAAAGCAGGGAAGCATATTAATTTATTTAAGTTTACACAAAATAAAACAGAAGTTTGTTATCATATATAAAAACAAAAACAAAAAACAAAACCAAAAAAAAAAAACCAAGCATTTTTGCATATGGGAAGTTTCACAATCTGGGAATGAACCATAGTGCCAGGTTTTCTGAGCAGAAGGCTCAGGATGTTTCAGCTGGCTGATATGGCCAAGGTGACATATCATAGACCCCAGAGCAGTTTGACACCAGTCACCACAGGCCTCTGCTCCAGACTGTGGCACTTGGGACTCTTTCAATGTCCACTTTTGTGGCCCATAAAGTCCTTGCAGCATGTCCCTTCTTATTCCGTCCTCCCCTGTCACTTCCCCTTCACTTCCTGGTCATCCATTAACCTCTCCACATATCGACTTCCAATAAGACAACATCCTCCTAGTAGGAAACACATCCCTCACCTCCTCCAAAACCTACCTCAAGTTCCTCTCTTCTAGCCCACACCCCCAAACCTGATCCAGTTCACCTCCAGAGTGGTAACCTGTTTGCCGTTATAGTTTTTAGTCTAGGTAACTCTTAACAGAAAATCCAAGATCCAAACTGCTTCGGAACCCAATGGTTTCTGAGTGATGATATGTTGCCACGAGTAGAAAATCCCACACCGTGAAATCTCATTTCGTGCACATAACATTATTTAAGAACACTGTATAAAATTACCTTCAAGCTGTGTACATACGGTATTATGAAATAGAAATGAATTTCAGGTTTATACTTGGGTCCCACCCCCAAGATACCTCATTATATGTACTCAAAGATACCTAAGCCTCAAAAGACTAAAATCCAAAACTTTCTAGTTCCAAGCACTCTGGATGAGGGATCCTCAACCTGCGTTTTCTTATGTTTATGACCCAGTCCTCCTGTGTCAAAGGGTGTTACAATAGCAGTGGATGCTAATGTGCCCTGAAAAGTATGCTAATGCTATAGAGTGCAAGCGGGGTTACCCTGGGCACTGTCACAGCTCAGGCTGCTTCCCACCAGTTGAAGGCAGCCCTGTGCTCTCAGCTGTGTGGTGCTGCCATGGTGAAGTATCCAACTTGGCACACCGGTGACTAGGGTTTTACCGCAGGGAGGTGAGCCCCTGATATTTGTGTTTCTTTGGTGAGCTTCTCTAGCCCACAGCACCAGTCAGGGCTGAGCACGCAGTGGCGCTCAGTCTTAAAGTGTATTGCTTTCCATCGAGTTCTTTTGCATTGATCTGCCGCCCACAGTGTGATGGTGACATTAGGGTGCAGGGTGGTGGAAAAACCCAAGCCCCTTTGTCCATCCTCTTGAACGTGACCTCCAGCCTGAAGGGCAGTTCTGGCAGCCTGGCCTCGGGCCCTGGCACTTCCTCAGCGGTGCTGGCCCAGGGCTCAGGACCATCAGCTGAATGATTTCTCATTCCCACTGGAACAAAACTCCCCACAGAATGGGTGGGAAACATGGTTTTACTTTGGATGAACCAATCAGATTGACAAGTAAACACCTACCAGGGTTACTGCCAGGTTAAGAAACCCATTGTGGGGATCGACCCTGGACAACTTGGAGGGCCACACTAGGGACCCTTTTCTTGGGGATCACTGTCTCAACTGTGGTACCCCCACTCCCTGAGCTCAGCAATATGCCAATAAAATGGCCTGTAGCTTTAGCCCCCTCCAAGGATGCCTGGTACACTCTAAACTGTTCTTTTCACCAAAACCACACTAGATGGTTGCAGGAGCTGAGGAAGTTGCCTCCCCCTTTCAGAAAAGCCCACCACATATGTGTTATTCAAAGAACACATTCTGAATCATTCTCCCTCCCTCTAACACATCCCCTACCCCCAGGTGCACAGAGACAAATATTACACTTGACAAAATTCATCTTCTTTTGATAATAACCTAGCCTATGCTCCAGGCAATGCCACTGCAAAAGTGTTTGCATGAAATCAGTCACAATAGAAACAAAGCCCATCACCAGAGGACAGACTTGAGAGCCACCTCGCCTGCCTCTTGCTCAGGAGAGCCCAACCTTCCAGTCACTCAAAACAGGTTTGCCTCAAGCTGACCGTCAATGGGATTGAAAACAGCACCCTAGGAGCCTCCCTAGCCCTGACTGACCCCAAAACCTGAAAACAAAACAAAACAAAACAAAACCAATGCTTTGTTTCAAATCCACCCAAAGTAAAATGCAGAATAAATAAATAAGCGCTTCCAACGTGCGCTGCTTGGGAGTTTCCAGCTGTGTGTGGCTGCAGCCTTCATGGTGCTCCCCGGAGACTCTGAGACAATCCAAAGGCTCTACCTACCCCTTCTTCCCATCCCCTGGGTCACAGTAAAGCATGTACTGACAGGCAGGTAGAACAGGGAGGGGACAGGATGGCTCTTATCTATACTTGCTGAAGAACTGGGTGAGAATCACCTCTGCAGACTGGCCGCCCTCCTAGTGCTCGTGGAATCGTGTATATATCTTTAGTCAAGCATTGTGGGGTCATGCCTTCGGAAGAGTGGCCTAGAGGAGTGAGAGAAATGGACAGAGTCCTGGATGAGGGGTGTGCACACATGGCTCTCCTCTCCCAGAGACACCTGGAAGCCAAGGTTTCTTCCCTCAACACAATCCTTGGGAGATCGGTGATCCTTGAAACCTCAGCATTCGGGGCTAAGGTCCAACTGTCGCAGAATGTCCTGCAGAGAGCCCTGCAGCCTGCTCAGAGCCACCACTTCTGTGGAGTAGAGTGAGGCTTCCAGGACACCATCCAGGCTCTCTAGTTTCTGCAGGTCACTGGTCTGAGGCAGGGAGCAGCTCTTGGAGGAGGCCAGCAGATGGAGAAGGTCTCGGAGGTTCTCCAGGTCATTAGATATTTGCACCACATTTCGGGAAGGCAGGCTGGAGAGGATCTGTTGGTAGACTGCCAGAGTCTGCTCCATCTTAGACAAACTCAGGATGGGGTGGAGCCCGGGAATGAAGTCCAAACCGGTGACTCTCTGCTTGGCAGATACCGACTGCTGTACAGAAAGGAGGAGGAGGAGCAGCAGACACTCAGCAAATGGAGGGGAATCAGTCTCCAAAGCCCTCCAGCGCATCTGTGAGCCTGGGCTGCCTCCTTCCTTCCTCACCTTCCTGGTCCAGGCCCTTATCTCCTGTGCTCAGCTGATGGCTGAGCCACTGAGCTGGTCTCCCAGACTTCTATCATTCTGAGCCCTCCCCCCTTAACTTCTAACTAATCTTCTTGGGTAATTCCTTTCTCCAAATGACATCTGTGAGGGACTAGCCATGGCTAGTCTCACTCTAGCCTCCCTCCCTCATCAGATCTCTCCCTCCCGCTCCTAGTCTTACATAGTTCTCCCTCTTGGGGTCAAAGTCATGCCTCTCCCCACTCCAGTGAACCTGGTTTCCAGGAAGAGCTCTTCCCTCCTGGTAACATTCTCTCACTGCTACCCGTATTTGGGTAGTTGGGTCTCCCATGTGCAGCCCTGATGACTACTTTTAAAAGATGATGAAGATTGCTCTTCTTTGTGACTTTGAAAGGAGGGTGAGCCACAGGCAGGAAAAGCTGTAGCTAAAACGGTTAGAAGCCCAAGGATCCTCCTGTGTAGACTGGCAAGTGGAGACACTGTTGGGAGTCTGGCCACCTGTCAATAGGACACCATAACCTTTAGGGTTTCCTGTGGTCCTGGAAACTAGGAGTCAAGGAAGTAGATTCAGGTGGGAAGGAGAATGAGAGAGACAGAGACAAAGGACTGAGGAGAAGGGGAGATAGGCTGCAGAGCAGGGAGGGACCACAGTTCTCCCTGGTGTGTGCCTTACACGCTCAGCTTACATGAGGGCAGGGTTTCCTGTGGCAGAGGGAAAATGAACATAAGTGGCCTTATCACAGAATCTATGGTTTCTTAACGGGAGAATATGACAAAGTCAAATTCCTTAAAGTGGCTTAGAATTAGAACCACAGTTGAGCAGTCGGTGCTGGGTTTAGAATTGGAACCACTCAGCTCTGTATTCCAGCAGGTGGAGGGGTCGAGAGCCATAACTAGAGAGAATGAATACCCTAGGCTTATAAATGCCCAGCCTCCAGGTCGTGCCGGGCATTCCGACTCTGATTCCAGCCCCACTTTTCCTTTGTCTCCCAGAGTCTCCCTACCGTGTGCGAAATGTCATTGATCCTGGTGACAATGGTCTTGATGAGGGTTTTGGTGTCATCCTGGACTTTCTGGATAGGCACAGCTTGAACATATGACAGATAGGACCAAAGCCACAGGAAGCGGCACAGGGGTCTCCAGCACATTTTCCTTCCTGGGATCTTCTTGGGCCTGCAAACAAAAGGAGCGACACTTTTCAAGAGCCCAGTACAAATCTACCCGTCAGCCCTGCTGCCAACCTGCCGTCAGATGTGGATAAGATTTGCTTTCCTCCCTAGCTAGCTACCATCTTCTCAAAGTCAAAGACAATTCATTATGGAACTTGGGTTAATGAAATGCATCCCCTTGGGAAGATTTTTGACAGGTCAGTAAAGCCACAGTGATGTGTCCTGTCGATCATAGGGCAGTATTTGTCGGATGGGTGTGATGATGATGGGGGCTTTATTGCGTACTTCAAGGGAAAGAGAACCAACCCTTAAGGTCTAGTTGAACGTAGTTGTTTACTAACTTTAAGTGTATCACATAACCACTCAAAACTCCGCCTTTCTCCCTGCAGTCTGCCTATCTCCGAGCTTTTATGAAGATGAAATTAGCTAATGCACGTGAGAGAGCTGGAGGAGTTGTGAAGTGCTCCTCTCGCTACTCCATTATTAGGGACCCTGTGCTGCCCGGCCCTTCCTGTTACTCTCTGTTACCACCTTCATTACTGATTTATAACTTCCTTCCTCACCCAGGGGGAACCTGAATGCAAGCACCGTTTCCCCATTAGACACATTGCACCAAGGATGGAGGGTACTTCCTACCCTCCAGCACCTCGGGGTAACAGGAGCGACAGACAAGCCAGTAGGCTGTTTCAATGCAGGAAGATGGAGCTTCACAAGAAGACAAGTGTGAGACATGGAAGGAACCCAGAGGAGGTCGCCATGGCTGGTGTTGAAGACTGAGAAGGGGCTGGGAGAGCAGAACAAGGTCGCCACAGGTGGCCAAGACATCAGAAGTGTAAAGGTGTGGAAGCAGAGCAAACACAGCACATTCACTTAGAATGCTGGAAATTTCAGTCATGGAACCCCGAGTTTTTAAATTAACACTGTGCGGATGCTTGATTAAAAAAACACAAGTTTGATGAGATGCATGAGGCAAAAAGGTAATAAAATTAAATGTATGCAAGTCTGTAGCCAGTGATCCATGCTGAGGGTGTATATACGAGCTTGAATAATAAAGATATTCATAAGTATTAGGATGAAGAGCGTGGAGACGGTAGAAAAACTGACTTTTCCTTTTTGCGTTCTTCCTCATCTGGGTCTTGGTGGGAACAAGTGATGCATTGCCATCCATTGGTGGTAATATTAGTATAACTCACCTTGTGGCAGTACAGCAAAAATGAGCACACTGCTTATCTATTATTTATAGTGCTTGCTTAAAGGTACGCTCTTTTTAATCTGAGTTTTACAGAAGAGAAAACAAATGAGCCTCAGAAAGATGAGCCAACTTTTCCAAAGTCAAAAAGATAAACAGCAGGCTGGGATGTGTGAAGGACAGATTGAAATACAGCAGTCCCGACCCCCATCCACAACTTTCCAAGGTTTTAGTTATCCTTGGTCATTTGTGATCCAAAAATATTAAATGGAAAATTCCAGAAATGAATAATTCATCAATTCTCAATTGTGCCATGCTGGGTAGTATTGTGAAGTCTTGTACTGTCTCATCTTGCCCGTCTTGGGATGTGAATCATCCCTCGTCCAGGGTATCCACACTGTATACATTACTCACCTGTGAGCTACTTAGTAGTGGCTTGGTTATCAGATCAATTGTCATGGAATCACTGTGTGTTCCTGTTAACCTTTATTTAATTTAATGATGGCCCTAAAGCAAGAACTGTGTTTAAAGGAGGCATACACATTCAAGGAGAGAGGAATTTCGGTTCTATGGGTCTGTGCTCCAAGGCATATGAAGAATAAATGGATATAAGTGGCTTAGTCCCTCACAAGTTTCAGGTGTCCACTGGAAGTCATGGAATGTATTCTCCACAGATCAGCAGGGTTGCTAGCTGATATCCCCCTCCAGTTCCCTGAACTCCAATGGAGGAGCCAAGTGTAATAGTTCAGCCCCAGGCTTTAACTGCAGGCTCAGTTTTTGTTGTTTGTTTCTATGTGTCTCTGGGCAGGAGAGATAATTTCCCAAAGTATCTGGTCCTACCTGTAAAAGGGAGCCACCAAAGGGTAAAAATGAGATGAATTTTTGATATCCCTGCCTATCTTGGCTTGTGTCTGGCTCAGGGTTGAGGGAGTAAATGCCAGCCACTTAAAAATTATTGTAATTACTGGGCAGAGCTTGAAACGCTCTGGGCAACAGCACCTGCAGCTGACCGAGCCACACACTTGGCCCGCTGCCTCCCATGAGCATTCCAACGGGGTACCTGGTGCTTATGGGTTTCCCCCTGCAGCACAAGAGTGTGTGGCATTCATTTCTAAGATTTATGTGTTGACGACACCCTCCTTCCTTACAAAATTTACTACCAGATTAACTATGGTCATATCATAGCTATTTTCACATAATGGCCACCCCGAACTATTGGAATGGACAAACAGGTTTACAAGCTCTCTCTCGGCATGGATAATATGCCCCAGTGGATTCTGGCAATAAATTGCAGTGCTTTGAAAACATGGAATTGAGATGCTGTTGCTGAGTAAGTATGCCTAAGATGAGTGGCCAGGCTTCTAGGACACGCATGGGGGAGTGTGCTGCAGAGAGAAGTGGTCACAGGTCCATCTGAGATCAAAGCCATGGTGAGAACCAATTGCCCCGACAGCACATAACATGCTTGTGCAACACACACACACACACACACACACACACACACACACACACACACACACACACAATCAACATACATAGCCGTGTTGTGGAGACTGTTAGTTGCTCCCAGTGTCTTATTTTTCTTTCTTCCCAGTTGAAGACACTCCCGAGTCCTAAGGGAAGTATGCGACCATGAAAAACAGTTGCTATACTTGCCAGCTTCTACCATTAGGTGCAGTCATGCAGCCAGATATGACCAATTAAATAGAAGCAGAAATGCCATGTGGCAGCTCTTGGCATTGTTTGTGGTGGCCCATGCATGCCTGTGACTTTAGCATTTGTGAGGCTGAGGTAGGAGAGTTTCTTGTAAACCCCTGGCCAGTCGGGCTCAGAGCAAGACCTGGTCTCAGAAAAACAAAAACCCAAAATAAAAATAAAGAGCAAAACTGCCCCTCTGTTGTAAGAATGCACATCATTAATTGTGATGAAAGGGGCAATTTAAACAGATCCAATGCCTCAATTAACTCTAAAGACAGTGGGACACTATCTGGTGATTGGTTAGAATTGGGGGTTGGTTGGAGCTCAGGGGAAAGGGGCCATGGATGTAGTTCCAGGGAGCTGAGGCCACAAAGGCTTTTCTTTCTAGAAGTTTCTTAAGTGGGTTAAATACTTAAGAGTTGCTATAGTCTAAGATCTGGCAGAGAAATTGCTGAGATGCTGGTGCAGTACACTGTGTCCCTCACTTCTGGGGACTGTTGCAGCAGATCCTGGAAAGAAGAGGGACCGTGCAGAAGGACAGGATGGGCACTACTGGGCTACCTCCTCGCCTGCTTCTGTTTTACACGCAGGATATCTCACTTGATAGCTCTTCTGCGGGCTGCCTGCCTTCCCCTGCCATCTAGGCCATGCCTTCTCCATTGTGACTCCCCAGTGGGGCACACAGGAAAGGTAAAAGAACAGAGAGGGGAGGCCCAGAGGCAGCTCCAGGCAGTCCTCAGAAAACAGGCTCCAGACTGGTCCAAGAGGCTTGTGGTTTGCACCATTGGCCCACCAGTTTCCCCTTTCTGATCTCACCTGGGTCCTGGATAGACTTCCCCTTACCCAGTTGGGTGATTCTTCAATGACATCCCTACAGGGCAGTTCTATGCTCCCACCTTCCACCTCACCCTTCCCTGCAAACAAGATCGTCCTAATTACCCCAAGATAATGGTAGCCTCAGATATGAGCATCCTCTCCTTCCTTCCGTCCAAGGGACAGGGCTAACCCTTCAGGACAAGATGGGTAGGGATGGACACAACTGCTGGCTGCTTCTTCAGACCCAGACTGGAAGCTGCAGAAGCCCAGGTCAGTTATGCAGCAATGGGGGACATGGCAGTTGGGGAGCACTGGGTGACAGAGGCATCTGCTGGCTAAGGCCGCCATCCTCCGTCTCGGTCTAGCTTCCCCCATGCCAGAGGTTAGCAAGAGACCCAGAACACACTCCCTTCTTTTTCCTCTTCTCTAGCCACCAGATTTTTATAGAACTTTTTCCTGATAATCTTTGGTATGCTACTATGTATTAAATTCAGGTAATGTTTGGCTAAGGAGCATATGAAAATATCTTGGAAATGCAAATCGAAACCACAGTGAGATATCATCTCACCTCAGAATGGCTTTTGTCAAGGACAAATGACAGCCGATGCTGAGTGTGGGGTGTGGAGAAAGGGAATGCTTATACATTGCTGGTGAATACAGCCCCTATGGGAAACAGTGTGGAGGTGCCTCTGAAAACTAAAAATAGAACTACCTTATGATCCAGCCATCCTGTTCCTAGGCATATACCCAGAGAGAAGGAGCCAGTATGCCAAAGAGATATTTCACTTCCATGTTTATAGCCAAGGTATGGAATCAATCTAAGTGCCCATTGAGGTATGAATGAATAAATAAAATGTGGTACATATCCACAATGAAATAGTATTCACCATAAAATAAATGAAATGCTGTCATCATGGCAATATGAGTGGAATTGGAGGACATTATGCTGATCTCAAAGCAGAGAGAAAAGAGCAATTCTCAGAACCTCAGAGGAGTGTGGGGGAGGGGGAGAGGATGCCTACTGTAGCCGAGTACAGGGAATGTTAGATAGGAAGTGTGACTTCTTTAAAAAATGTTTTTATTGGGGCTGGAGAGGTGGCTCAGTGGTTAGGAGAGCATGCTGCTTGCTATCCCAGAGGACCAGAGTTCAGTTCCCGCCCCATGTCAAATTGCTCACAGCTTCCTGTAACTGTAGATCCAGGAAGATCACAGGCTCTAGTGTCTGAGGGCACCTAACTCACTCTCTCTCTCTCTCTCTCTCTCTCTCTCTCTCTCTCTCTCTCTCTCTCTTTCTGTGTCTGTCTCCACTCTTAAATAACAAAACTACCATTTTTATTACATTTATTTCTTTAAACTAAACCTTTAAACTTTTTTACACATATTTAATGTACATGTGTTCACTAGCATACAGCACACACTTTACCCACTCAGACATCTCTTTGCCTTCTCAATATTGATTTTATATTAGCTATTTTGAATTGTCCAGTTAATTGTGGTCCATAGCTATCTTACTGAAATACAGAGTATTAGAAAATTTTTCTCCTGGGCTGGCAAGATGGCTCAGTGGATAAAAGGCAGGTATTACCAAGCCTGATGACCTGAATTCTATCCCTGGGCACTAAATGCTGGACCCTTCACATGCGCTCTGTGGCATATGTGTATCTACCCCCTCCCTTGCACATACACACACACACACACACACACACACACACAAGACAAAAATCAAGGGCTGGTGAGATGTCTCAGAGGGTAAAGCCACTTTCTACCAAGCCTAATGATCTGAGATCAATTCTCACAATGACCTGTATGGTAGAAGGAATCAGTTAATTCCTGTAAGTTGTCTTCTGATGTCTGTACATGTGTATTCTTGTATACACACACACACACACACACACACACACACACAAAATGTTAAAAAAAGTGTTTTTAGAGATTTGCCCTTGCTGCAGGTGATACACTCTTGGGGATTTCAGTTCATTCTTCAAATGTTGGCCACAGTATGCAATTTGAAAATCACTAAGCTAGCAGGAGCAATTTTCTCTTCTCTGCAACCAAAGACCTTGCTTGAGAAATCATGCTGACATTCTTAGCTGGTAGGCACAGTGTGGGTGAGGGGCTTATATTCTTTTCATTCCCATCAGGGAAAGCAAATAGATTTCAACTCCTGTGTCAACTCTGATCAATTCTCAGTGGCTCCCCGGAGCACTGTCGGAAGGGGAACTGGAGCTCCTGCCACACTGAAAGAGGGTGCCACAATCCATTAGTGACACCTGCACTTGGCTCGGCATCTACAGAGCAGGTGTTTATTCAATTTTTGTTGAATGAATAAGTAAACTATTCTCCATCCTTGATCTCCATTGGCTGACCAGGTTAACCTGTCTTCAGGGTGGCTTCCATCTGAAAAAAGTCATCTTTCTTTGTTTTGAGGCAGTCTCACAAAGCCCATACTGGCCTTAAACTCACCATGTTGTCCACACTGGCCTTGAACTCTTGGTCTGCCTGCCTCTGCCTTCCTAGTGCTGACATGGCACAAGCTGCCATCTTAGACTTCAGTTTTGCCCCCACAGAAATGCGTATGAAGCAGTCTTAAAATGCTTCAGGGTCCAGCTTTCTCTTTCTCCAACTTTGAATCACCTCCGTGTCTCTTCTGTGTTCCCAGCCTGTACATAATTCTGATTTCTCTCAGCTCCCTGAGCCCTGCTCTGTGTGGACTGTCACTCCAAGTGACTCCAGACCCATCCATGAGTCTGTCCCATCCCAGCACTGTGGGTCTTTGCCAGGGGACCCATGCTGAACTCCCCCTGTCTCTGGTACTCCCGAGTGCAAACACCATGTGCGCACAGATGAGGACTGAGTCTATGGTTTAGGGGAAATGTCAGCAGGGACGTGGCTGTAGATTCAGAGAGCTCACAGACAGCAGGAAAGATGCGAGCATGTAGTTTGCTGTAGAACAGGGCACGTCTGTTGTCACACGGGGAACAAGTGCAAAGGAGACTTGTGTATCTGAGCGCCAGACATTCTGTTTTTCCATAGAACTTAACCTCTGCATTTCTGGGATGTGGACAGAGAAGAATTTCAAGGTTGTGTCCATGGGCTAGAATGCTCATGCATACTCCAGAAGAATTCCGTGTTCCTGGAGACCCTGCTCTAGCTCCCTGTCTCCCATGTGCCTCTAGGGGAATGACTGAGGCTCTGAAAAGAGTCTTCCCAGGTGGCCATCTCTACACCCCACATGGGTCACTCAGACACGAGCGGCATCTGCCTGGGGCCGATGGACAAGAATTCATTGCAACTTCCCTGACTCTGTCCTTGGCTCTTTGAGATTTTTCCTGGAACAGAGAGAGGAAAGTATTTTCCCCAGATACTGAGAAGGGTTTGTTATTTTGGGTATAAGATGTACCAAGTATGAGAAGGATGCTCCTTTAGCCAATGTGGACATGTTCCCCTCAGCCCAGCATCCTTGGGTGCTTGAGAAAGGAAAGAACTGAAAAGAATCTTTTTTTTTTTTTTTTGAGGGGGAGGAGTGTGCTTCTCTTCGTGCCTCAATGAGATACATGATCACTGTGGTCTTTTCACCCCTAGGGGAGTGAGCTGGCTGTTAGACATTTCACCTTTGAAATTTGGTTCCATGCATCATACAGCTCCGAGAAAGATTTGGAAACGCTCTCCCAGTCCTATCAAGAACTCTACAAAAAATAAGACTCTCATTCCCACCTTGCAAAGGGCACCCAGAGAGCCTGTGCTCCCAGATGGTGCCACCAAGTCCCTGCCCTCTGTCTACCTCTCCTGACTACCATGCTTCCAACCGAAATGACTCAACTACTTTGTCCTCTCTCAAGCAGTATGGTATCTGACCATACTAAAAGCACTACTTTCCCAGTAAGACAGAGAGGAGTGTATGGGCATCACACCCACAATCCAGTCTAAAGGGACCCCAGAGAGAAAAACGGCTGAAGGGGGGGCATGCTGGAGCTTCAGGCTGGCAATGTGCATTTGGCCATCTTGGGTAGAAATGCCTAACAGTAAAAATCGTGCTGGCTACAGATTTTTCCCATGATCTGGGGTTCTGTTCCCCAGAGGCAATCCACGAAAACGATAATTTGCATGGCTTTGAGGGTAGACGAAGTGAGTTCTGGTGCATTTTTTTTTTTTTTGCGGGGGTGGGGGTAGGCGGAATGGGTTCTTCCTGACAGTGTTTCTACCCACCTCTACTCCACAGTAGTTTTAGTACTGGGTTGACCCCCTCCCCAGTCAAGACCCTCACTGGAAAATAAATATTTTTGGCAAAGCAAGGCTGTATCTAGCCCCCAGGAACCCGGAAAGGCTGCATCCCTGCCCGTCCAGCCTCGCGCTTTCCATCTGACAGGTGTGGGATCTGTTCATCTCAGTTCCCCAATCATCTCAGGTCTGCAGACCAAACACACTCCTGGAGTCCTGGTTGGCTCTGCAAGAACAGATTGGTGCCCTGTGGGCACAGGCCGGCCTAACCCGGAATTCAACACGCTTCAGCTCCCAGCCTGCTTCCCTCTGTCTAGAACCTCACTGCAAAGCTACTTAGTTTAGCACCAAGCCGTTCACACTACCTCCCTCCTGCCTCAGTTTCTCTGGTTTCCAGAGTTAGGTGGGGTGCTATGGTGCGCCAAAACGGACTGACCGAGAAGGAGAAAGCATGCCCAGGGCCTTACCTTGCAGCTGCTGGCGCGGGGATTCCTCCGGGGCTCCATGCCTGCCTGCCCCTCTTATAGCTGCCCCAGTGCCACTTGCGCAACTACGGGACCAGCCCCGGTCCCCGCGAGCGCCAACTCCCGCCCCGCCCCGCGGGGCAGCGACGGTGGTGGCAGCGGCCTAGTGCTCCTTGCACGAGCCCGGGCTGTGGGCGCCTCGAGGGAGGACTTCAGCCGCGCCCTCGAGAGCAAGTTTGAGGGCGCTTGGTAAGGAGCCGGCAATCCTCGAGGTCGCGCAGCGGCTCCTGAGCAGCAGTGGCTTAAGAATCGGTCCCTTGAGATGGCGCTTCCAGCAGCGCGGGGAGCAGCCGGGAGGGTGGCTACAGGAGGCCGGCTTGAGGACAGGGCGGCCAGTGAGCAAGGCCGGCTGCCTCTTCCGAAGACTCTACATACCCAACCTGGCTGCTCAGAGGGGGAACTGGGTCTCACTCAGGACGGCTGTCTTCCTTTGGCACCGGAAAGACACCCGATCCCTAGGTATGAGATGTCTGCCTTTACAACACAGAATGCACCTGCTTTGAAGGTTCCAAGCACTTCAGCATTTAGGAACGCTCTGGACCAGTTACCTGGGGCGGGTGACAGGAGCCTACCCCAGATCAAACAGTATTTTCTTCATTAGGGCAGAAGTATCCTTGAGTACCCCGTGGGAGGAAACAGGTACGGGGGTGTTCAGCCTGGTGTCTTATCCCTCGCTGATAAGGATTAGAGGTGGCCAAGGACTGTGGTGTGAACAATTGGATCAGGCCCATTGAGGTCACCTCAATCGAGAACAGCTTTGAAAACAAACAACACCCTCAGAAACAACCAGAGAGTCATGTTGAGTAGGAGACACAGACTACCCCAAATCTTGCCTTCCCTGGTTTGGTATCACCCATGAAATAGGAATATTTTTTACGTAATTAAATGGCTGGGAAACAAACAAGAACAATAGTTCTGATGCGGAAAGTTAATGCCGGGCAGTGGTGGTGCACACCTTTAATTCCAGCACTCGGGAGGCAGAGCCAGGGGGGATCTCTGTGAGTTTGAGGCTAACCTGGTCTACAGAGCCAGATCCAGGGCAGGCACCAAAATTAAAAAAAAAAAAAAAGTTAAATTTTGGTGTCTACAAATTAGGTTCTGAATTTTGTCAACATTTTTTTTTCTCTTGTGTTAGTCCCTACAGGGTAGCCTTCATTCCCCTCTTGGCTTACAAAACAGGAATTGTTTGCTAACCTGCGAACTACAAAATACACACACACACACACACACACACACACACACACACGCACTCACACGCACACGCACACACACACACACACACACCCCTGTGCTGGATTCTCCTGGCCCCCAGTCCTGCCAGCCTCTCTATGGGGATGGGATGCCTGGCTTCTAGTCCATCTCCCTGTTCTGCATAGACCCTGCTCTTCCTCACTGGGGAGGCTTCCTTGATTGTGGACAGAGAACAGGAGCCTCCGCCATTTACTCTTGAAGTCCTGGTACCTTCACAATGCCAACATGTAGGTACTCAGGAATGATTTGCTGAGGTGAATCTCAGGCCACAATGGACCACATAGCTGTCAGGTTAGTACACTTCGTATAAGCATTCTTCTGGGTTTGAGGCACTGGGAGGGTATATATATTTTAAACTTGAGAAAATATATTTGTGGTGATGATGTAAGAGGAACCAGGAAAAACAGATTCAAGACAGGTCCTGGGGGCAACCGTCATATTGCATTTGAGACTTCCTAGTGGAACATGCCCCCCAAAGGCAACCCATTCTGTGAGGTGATAGGTTACTTTGTTCATCATCGTCTACAAGGTAAGAGTTTAGTGCCTACCTAGGACAAAGCTAGAATATTTTTTATTTATCTTTGACAATTCCATATATGTAAACAATGCATATTGTTCATATGCATCCCAACTCCCCTGGATCTCCAAGACACATCCCCTGTCTCCTCTCATGCCCAAGTGCTGCATGTTGGAATGTTGACTGATCTTGTTGACTTGATCTTGTATAGGTTTGTGCAGGTAACCATGGCAGCAGTAAGTTCATGAGTGCAATGGCCATATCATGTCCAGAAGATGGCATTTCATGCTGCTCTTCCTCATGCTGCTCTTCTTCCTCATGCTGCTCTTCCAACTCTTACATTCTCCCCACCCGCCTCTTCTGTAATATTCCCTGGGTCTGGGGAGGGGAACTTGATATAGCTATCCCCCTGGGGGCTCAGCACAACATTCTCAGCACTTTAACCAGTTAGAAGTCTCTGAATTAACTGCTGACCCCTTCAGAGAGAGGCTCCCCTGGCTAAGGTGGAGGGCAGCGTTAACCTATGGGCATAAACATGAGTATTCAGAAGGCAGTTGACAACATGTCAATTTAGCGAGACAAGAGAAGTAGGTTTCCCCCTAAGGCCTACAACCTCTCTAGCTGTGAGCTTTTGACCAGATCAATAGCATCAGGCATCAATTCCATTCTGTGACGTAGACCTTAAATTCAACCCAAAAGCGATTAGTTACCCGTAACCAGTGGTCACATCTTACCTGGCAAGGCAGTGTTGTGGCATGCAGGGCTCACCAGAGGGAAACACCATTGATGGTTTTTCTTTCTTAGCAACCTGCACAGCATCTTCGAGCCCAGCTGTTCTCAACCTGTGGGTTGTGATTCCTTTGGGGGTCGAATGACCCTTTCACAGGGGTTGCCCAAGATAATCGTAAAGCAGATATTTACATTACAATTCGTAACAGTAGCAAAATTACAGTTATAAGTAGCAATGAAAATAATTTTCTGGTTGGGAGTCACCACAACATGAGGAACTGTATTAAAGGGTCACAGCATGAGAAAGGTTGAGAACCACTGTTCTAGCACTGTGTAAACTGGCCAGCAAGGAGGAAGTTTTCAGGTTAGTTCCAGCTTGATTTTTCTATGTCCTACAACCAAAATACATTGTGTTTTCAGCAATGAGGTCTTACTGTCAAGTTCTGATGGGCAGCCAAGAGCAATGCTGTTTGGGAGAGCTCTGGGACCCCCCTGACCAATAAGTTATAGGGAGTTATCCCAAACCTGGGACTATGATATTCATTTAATAATCTATGTCTGCTGGATTTAACACATATTTTTAAATGAAAATTACTAAAATAATGAAAAATAAGAAATAATACAATGAATTACACTTATTACCTAAATGTAATAATTACTATTTTCCATATTTTAGCTTCAGGTTTTTAAAATTATTTTAAAGCAAGTTGAAGACACAATGACTCTAACTAAGACATCATATTTCCTCCAAATGTCTCAGAATTGTCTTTTATAATTGCTTCCTTTGAACCTGGTTGTTTTCTTCCTAATATGTATTAATATCTTGGTGCTAAGTTGTGCTCTACCACTGAAGTACACTCCCTAGAGAAATAAGGGTGGGAAAGAGAAAATTAAGATATGTGTGTGTGGAAGTTAGAAAATGCTAACGTCGGCATTAGCAGTGGGTTAGAAATGTGTTGACACCAAGAAGAGGAAAACAGGCTGAATGTTCAGTTTGGGGAACTAGTAAGATTATTGACAGGCAGATAGTGCACTATCCAGGCATTTAAAGTTACACTGTAAAGTAATATTTCACGAGGCAGTACATTGTATTTTTAAATGACAATGGATAAGATTACAAAATGGACAAAGCGTGATGCCACAAGCCTTAAGCCCAGCCCTCGGGGTGGGGAAGTAGAGGCAGGTGGATCTCTGTGTGCTCAAGGCCAGCATAGTCTATATAGTAAGTTCCAGGTCATCTGGGCAGCATAGTATGACCTTGTCTCAAACAATTTACAAAATGTCATGTGTTTCCTGATCACGCATGAGCAGATCCACACATCCACACTGAGCTATAATGTATTGCTAGGAGCTATAGGGTTAGGAAGGATTTTGACCTTTGGCCTCTTTCCCATGCTTTTCTGATTTTAAAAATATCTATGATGACTATTTGAGAAGGAGAAAAGAGAGGACAGTAGGGTGTGTGTGACTATGATCAAAATATGTGCATGTATGAATGTGCCACAGAAAACACATTACTCTGTACAATTAGTGTATGCTAATGAAAAAGAAAATGTCCACAATGGACACCCCATTTTCCTTGGGAGTGAGCTAGGGATCTGACCCAGGGCCTCGAACATGCTTAGTGAGTGCACTAACCCTGAGCCCCAGCTTCAGCCCTGGAGCTACTTTTTAAAGAGAAATCTTTTTATCCTACGGGAATGAGTTAACTTTATTTTTTGTCTATAGGCTATAGCATTCATATATGATCAAGTTTTTCCTCGTTCCCATCATCTTTGTGATTTTGCTCTAGAAGCTTAGATCATGTGTAGGGTTAGACAGCCTGGGGGGGGGAGGGTGTCAGCATCACCTTCCTGGGGGTCACCAGGGGAACTGTTACCCAGGGATCCTGCCTGAACTCAGCAACACTCGAGATCACACTGGGAAGATGCGGACTACCTTCTCAACGACTGTGTTTTGCATTTGGTTGATTTTTAAACATGATTTTATTTCAAAAGTGAGTTAGCTGAGCATGGTGGCTCACATTTGCAACCCCAGCCTTGAGAGGTGAGAGCGAGAGGACCAGGGTGTCGTCTTCCAGGAGGTCAGCCCGGCATCAGAAAATTCCATCTTAAAAAACATAAAATTAAGAGGAAAGGAAGAAAGGCATGACATCTAACACTAAA
>CABHPH010142922.1:17851-30196 GCA_902168325.1 Peromyscus nudipes
TGCGCCACCACCGCCCGGCTCCTTTTGCTTTTTTGAGACAAGGTCTCACTAAGTTGTCCAGTCCTGTCTTGAACTCTCAGCCTTCCTGACTCAGCTTCCTGGGTAGTCTGAATTACAATTGCCACTTTACCTGGCTTTAAATAAAGGTTCAAAAGGGACAAAGAGACATGAAAATTTATTTCCTCTAAGCCCACCCCTCCTTAGTTACTGTAACCTGTTTTCACAGGTCCTTTCTAGGTTATTGTTCTACCCATATATTTTATTTATGTATATATGTTCCCCCACATATTTTCTTTAAAAAACACCTATACTAATTCATGCTACTACTCTTACTCTTGTCTTTAAATTTTTATATTTTGGAAATTTTTGAATTTCCACAATACATTTACAAAAAAAATGGCATTAAAATATCTCCACATTCCTAGCATCCATTTTCAACCGTTATTGATTTCCCTTCCTTCTTTTAATATATCTAGAATATAATTTCTCTCTCCTGTACATGGACCTGAGCTTTCTTTTTAAAGTCAGTGTGTATTCCATTTTATGGATACGCCATAATCTACCTAACCACATTGTTACATACATACTGTTGTAATTAATATATTTAAATATAGTTCTTTGATCCCTGTGTGAGTATATCTGTGGGAGAAATTCTGATAAGTAGAATTATCAGGCGAAGAGTATGTGCATTCAAAATAGAAATATATTGCCAAGTTACAGTCCTTAGAGATTGTACCAATTTGCATATGCAATTGACTGTGAGTAACAGTGGTTTGAGCATTAAGGATATTAAGTTATCTCTCCTAACCAGAAGCCCTGAGGAAGGCAGGTGCGGTTTCATGCGGTAACTTCATTGTGAATCCTCATCCTTTTGATGTTTCCTTGTGTCCTTGTGCTTATGGCCCCGAAGTCACAAGAAGGATGATACTCTGTGAGCATCCGGTCCTCACCCTAGTAGGCAAGGTGGGGTAGAAGGCAGTCTGTTTCCTCCCCTTGAAATATTTAAAGTCTGGTCGGGATGTCAGGCAGCCAGCCTCCATGGGACTCTGTTCTCAGAGGTCACTCATCGCTCTGGTCTCACCTCTTTCTCGGCTTTCTCCAGTTCCGCCTGGTGTCTTTGTTCATTAACAGATGATAAATTGCATTTCTTTAGTTCCCTCCAAGGCAAATTTCCACTTCATTGTGTTCTACTTGGGTGATTTGAACTTCCAACAGGCCTTCTTAGTGGAAGGGGACAGTTGATGTCAACCAAGTCTTGTCCTAGTAACCCTTGCTCTTTGCTAGGGAGGGTCTGCCCTTCTCATGGGAGCTTCGGTGAGGCTTAGCTTGTGAAAGCCCAGGGGTGTCAAGACTGCTAATTTTATTTCTCCTCCTCACTAGGAGTGGGGCTCAAGGCTAGCTGAGGAGGTAAGGGTTGGGGCTCATCTCTCAGCAAGCCGGTTAGCTTAGCTGTGCCTCAGTGCCCAGACGCTGATTCCTAGGTCTAGTCACCGGGCGTTGGAAAAAATGAGAAATCCAGGCTCCCTCTTTAGTACACAGGCATATCTGAGCCATGCCCTGGTCCTGGCTGGTCTTCTCACGGAGTGAGTACCTGTGTAAGGAAGAACAAGAGGGTAAAGGTGCAAAGTGGTCCTTTGGACAAATGGGTGTACCTTTCTCCAGCGGGTCTCTGTGGGCATTTTAGGCTGGCTACTCTCCCTCCTGGGCTCTGAGGGATGTCCCCCAGTAAGTACACCATGTTGCTCATGAAGCATTGAGCTCGCTTTCTCCCCTTTCCTTAGGTCCTTGTGTCCTTTGCCTCTTTTCCTCTTCCACTGTGGACTCTTTTACACAAAATGATGAACAATCTACTAAGTGCTTTAGTGACTTTTTAGAAACAGTTCCCACATCTCACTAATGCTACCTCCAGGAGTTCAGTGCGTGCTTGGTGAGTATTGTCATGCCTGTTGGGATATCCACAGCTAGACTCGGGGCTTCTTAAAGGGAGCCCTCCTGATGTCTCTTTCTCCAGGCAGCAAGTGCACAATCTTACAGTGTCATGAGTAATACTGCAAACTGGCCCCAGAGCTTGAAGCAACAGTCATGTTTCCAGATCATGGTTCAGTGAGTTGATGGCATGGCCTTATTCCAGTGAGTGGCAGCAGACTGCCAACTTGAGATATAGACAGTAACTGGGCTAGCCTGGGTTTGTCTCCATAGTGACAGTTGCTGGGTTCCTGAGAACAGCAAAACGGAGTGATGCCTCAGGTGTAAGCACTTTCCGAGTCTCACCTACCACCGTGTTTGATGTTTCTTACTGAAGGACAAGGTTTGGGGGATGGAGACCGCTCAATAGTAGCCATACAGCGAGTCATGAAGAGATTGGGATTCATACTGTACTCAGGCCACCACATGTGAGGTATCAGGAAGCACCAGCATGGGAGGCCAAGCTGTCAATCAGAGAGTAAGGGGACAAGGGGACAAAGGCCCTGAAAGGCTGCATCAGAGGAGCAGGTACTCAGGGAATGAAATAAAGGCTGCTTCCAGGGAAGATGAAAAGGGCTGAACTTTGAAGGCCCTGCCCATCAGTGGGAGCGTCTGAAAGTGGATTCCTATGCTCAGGCCACCATTCTGGAGGAATTAACTAGTAGAGAAACGTGGTAAAGATGGTTGAAGATGAGACCCTAAAATCAAGGTGACAGACTATGAAGAAGTATTTGTTCACCTATTTTTTGTTTCTTCTCTCCTGGATCCAAGGACTTTCACTGAGTATATGCTGTGCATTGGGTTCTAGGCTAGACCCTGAAGCTGCAAAAGCAAGTGAGATAGAGGGCCATGCCTCAGCAGTGCGCAGGAACATGAAGGAAGACATAGGAGATGGAGGAAAGAGATCTGCTAAGGTTGACCGGCCCCACCAAAGCTTATGTTGAAACCGAATTCCCATTGTGAGATACCAAGAGGAACATCAGACAGGACATGTAAGAGATGAATTATGAATTGATTAATGTGTGAATGTGGTACCTGAAAAACTTTCAGAATGGTGAGCTGAATGATCTTTTATTCCTTACAAATTACTCAGATTCTGATACTGAAGTATTAATGAAAGTATATCTGAGAGTGTTAGACAAATAGATACAGTAAATAAAAACAATGTTAAATTAGGAAAAAATGAAAATCATTCTGACATATCCAAAAGGCATTTTGAAGGTAAGAACCCCGGGCCTGTTAGCTGAATGACCAACCTAGAAGGAAGAAACAGTCATATTACCACCAGCTTTCCCATCTAGAACTCAATTCTGCTGCTGCTGCTGCATTGAGAAGTGGGGAGATGAATGTGAAGGCAGAGGAAGGGGCAGGCATAAGATGCTTGGGGTGAATGTAAGTTGCTCAGGACATCAGGCTGTAGATGTTTAACAGTCAATTGGGCTGAAGTCCATGTGAGGGACCAAGGAGGGAGCTATGGATCCAGGCATCATTGAGAAGGTGTTGGCAATTTCTCCTGAAGCTAGGATTGTGAGGACCAGCAGGATTAAGCCTATGGACTGTTCTGTGATCCATAAAGTTTTGCACAAAGTAGTCTATAATGGCCAGAATGGAATAGGGGATGGGGATGGGAATTTGCTAGTGTGAGGATCAAACAGGAGTCTGAGGAAGTCACAGGATCCCGTCAGCCCACACGAAGAAAAGTCCCCCAGGGACAAAGCAAGAACAGTTAACCTTTCCTCACTTTCTTTATTTAATTTACCCAAAAAGACTCATGTTCACTGAAGAAAGTTAGAAAAAAACTGGGAAGCAGGCCACCAGCAAAATCATACAAAGCCCTACCATGCCGAGACTGTCTGGCTCTTGTGTCTCCTCCAATTAGCCCTGACTTGGTAGCAGCGATGTATTCTCAGCTTGGTATCCAGCCTTGAAGCTTCAAGGAAGGAACAAAATCCAAGAAGTGAGCTGCAGCAGCCTCCCTGTCTGAGCTCTATGCTCTCACCTGGTCAGCCTTTGCTGCGGGAGTGCAAGGTCTATGGCCACGGACTTATGCAGAGATGGCTCCAAGCACCCAGGGCTGAGCAAGCATTTGGGAAAATGTTCCAGAGAAGCTGCAAGAAGCCTTGGGCCCTCCCAGAAGTTGAGACAACACATCTGGGGGGCATCCTCAGTCTCATAGTCCCCCCACGGACAAGCTGCCAGCAACTAGAGCTGGTTGTTGAAGTAATAGGGAAGGCTGGCAGGCTGCAAGTCCCTGGGAGTGTGCAGTGTGCCCAGAACCACATTGGGTCCTATTTGGTCCCATAAACATGAAGGATGTAGTTCATATCCTGAAGGAATTCGGCAGTCCTAGGGGGGAAAATCACCATGGAAACAGGACCAGAAAGAGATTGTTGGCCGTGGTGTTAAGGGCAGACCCTGGAGTCACACTGTCTGGCTTGATTCTTGGCTCTTCCATCAACTGGTGCATGACTTGGGTGAGTTGCTTCTCTCTGTCTTCTTCCCTGTCTGTAATGGGAGCATTGCAGGAGCAGCTCGCAGTTGCTGTGAGGATCATTTGGGTTATTACAAGCGAAGCACTCTGCTCGTGTTAATTATTCATCAGAGCAGGAGAGTTGGAAGCCAGGAGTAGCCAGCTACACATGTGCTGAGTGACCAGCAAGGGATGTGCCTGCTCAGCAGACGGGAACACAGTGGCCAAAAAAGTCCATCTTTCCTACTTTGGCGCAACCATCAGTTCTGGTTTGTCCCATTATGGTCTGTTATGGAGCAGAGGAGTCAGAAGATCTGTCTGCCCGGGGCTGAGGCTGCCAAGTGCATTTCTTCGGCAGCCTGGTTACATAAGCAGTGGGGTTGCTGCATGACCCCTGGGGGGGGGGCAGGATAAGGCTGAGCCACTGGCCGGGCAGTGAGGAGCTGCTCTCTCTCCCGCAAAAAGCCTGCTCCTGGGTTTGGCTCCCCAGCTCCTAAGGCAGCGCCTTGTGCATATCATTGTTCCGTATGTGCCTGGGGTAGATATTGATTTAAAAAGCAAGGTACCTGTTATTCTGATATACAAGTAATGAACATCCAGAGAATTCCAAATTCTGATCATTCCACTACCCTGAAATCACAACTATTTTATATTCTTGATGCATAACTTCTCTCTCATCTTGTGTCTATGTGTGTATTCTCCTAAGAATAGGACTATATAGCAATGTCATCTGCGGTTGTCTCACATTTCTTACTGTGCCATTAAATATCTTTCCATGATGTCATTTATGACCCTGCATTGTGCCAATGTGCCATAAATTATTTAACCAATCCCTTTGGTTGAAACTTGAGAACATTTTCAGTGATACTCCTCTTTCTTCCCATAAACAAGGCTCTTATGCATAATCTCGCAGATAAATCTCTGCAGATATTTGTGCTTATTTCTTTAGGATCATTTCTAAAAGCCATCCAACAGGCATGCACAGTTCTGGGGCTTTGTATGCTTACTGTTAGAATCCCCCGGATGAGGCTCCCAGTAATAGCTTCCTACCCAAGGGCCTGCAGAGGCCCAACTAAGTCACTTGTGGAAAGCTGGGGGATAACAGGTCACCAAGTATCTTGGAAGTTCCTATTTTGCTGTGTTGGCTAATTTTATGTCAACTTGACACAAGCTGTAGTCATCTGAGAGGAGGGAATCTCAATTGAGAAAATGCCTCCATGAGATAGGGCTGTGGGCAAGCCTGCAGGGCATTTTCTTAACTAGTTATTGATAGGAGAGGGCCCAGTCCATTGTGGGTGGGGCCACCCCTAGGCTCGTGGTCCTGGGTTCTATAAGAAAGCAGGCTGAGAAAGCCATGATGAGCAAGCCAGTAAGCAGCACTCCTCTATGGCCTCTGCATCAGCTCCTGCCTCCGGGTTCCTGACCAGTATGAGTTCCTGCACTGGCTTTCCTCAGTGGACTATGATTCAGGATATGTAAGCCAAATAAACCCTTCCCTCCCCAAGGTGCTTTTGGCCATGGTGTTCCGTCACAGCAATAATAACCCTAACTGAGACAGTTGCTAGGAAGAATGGCTAGAAAAAAGAAAACAGCAGAATGTGGTCAGTCCATGAGCGGCTGGACATTTAGCTGCTCCTTGAAAAAGTCAGGGGAGCCCCTGCCCCCAAAGACCAAGTAAAGCTGTGTGAATAATTCCATAGAGGTGAATGGGTTGCCTCACAGAGGGGAAATAGAAGGGACAGACTCTTTGCAGCTCAAACACCTGCTATTTGGGAGCCCTGGGTTGCCCTACCCACTAAACTGGGCTGCTCTTCCAGCTGGCTGAACTCCAGAAGGCCGTGCTGTGTGTTCTCATTTCTCCACACCCAGCCCAAGGGGAGAAGAGGGGCAGAGTAAATGTTTGTTGAACTGATAGGACAAACTGCACTCTAACCCCAGCTCCTGTTTTCAGATCAAGGCCGCAGCATCGTACTGCTTGGCCAAGTGTACATTGAGCATCCTTTCTGGAGGACTGTGAACAATGTGCACCAAATGCTTAAAAGATGCACACCTCTTGACCTCTAGGAATAGCTTGGAAAGTAACCCACGGTCTCCAGGAACCAATACCTGCCTGTCTTGCATCCTGGGCTGCTTGTTGGTGGAGAACATTTCCTGCCCTGTTACCCATATTCTGCTCTTCCTCGGTGCATAGTTATCATACTAACTTCTCTAGCCAGCCTTTCCTGAGCCCCAGCGGGGCATCTTCCGCAGTGTGTGCCGTAGTCAGTTATGCACATGAGTTATCGGAACATCTCAGCCAGTGGGCTTCTGAGTACAGCCGGGCAGCATCTGCGTTGAGGAGTTACCTTGCTCCACACCTGGCCGATTACAGGGTGCTGCATCAAGAGCAGGTGCAGGAAGTGTGAGAGAGGGCACACTCGGGAAAGGAGGTTCTTTCAATGACTCAGGCACACCCTGCAGCGCCATGAACCCTCATCCGTCTGCTGCTTAGACTGTGGCAGGCCTGAGTTGTGGAACTGCACACTGCTCAGAGAGGCAACAGCCGGGTTTTCAGCCACACCTTTCAACATAACAATCTAAAATAGGATTGAGCATATGGAAGCTGGAAAGGGGAAGGGCCGTGGCTGAAGGCACAGAGTGGGTCTAGAATCCATGGTATCTGGTATCAAGTCCCAGGCTCAGTTCTAATTAAACGGCTTCCTGTTTACACTATGATACAAATGTGATTATGTGTAACAGAAAAGGCTTGTTTGTTTGTAATAGGCTCTAGAACCCAGGACTTCCACTTTGTTTCAGGGTCTCCTGTTGTCAGACTGACCTCAAATTCACGTTGTATAGCGGATGATGACCTTGAACTCCTGATACTCCTGACTCCACCTCCCAAGTGCTGGGATTATAGGTGTGCGCATCACGGCTGACAGGACTTCCAATATACGCTCTGAGTTCCCCTAGTGAGTTTTAGAGAGGATTTAATTAACTCTAATTTGATTCAAAGGAGCTGGCCTCCCGAGACAGGAGTTTATGAGATAAGGGGAGACTCCACAGGAGTGACATCTGCCCAAGAAGCCAGGCGGATGGGCAAGCCTGGCGTCTCCTTCCACGGTTCCAGAAGCAGCACTTCTGCATTAATAAGAAATGAATTTTTATTGATAGTAGAGTTAATTACTGATGGTAAATTTGCCCCTTTTTGACAAGGAAGAATGATTAAGACATTAACCCACACTGTGCTAGTGGAGGAAGCCCAGGGCAGGCAACTCTCCAAGGTGGCTGGTGCTAGTCTCACATTCAAAGTGAGAAAGTTGGGGCTCACAGGTGCCAATCAACTCGCTCAAAGTTGTCCAGCAGAGCCCCAGCTTGAGGCTCAGTCTGAGCAGTCAGGGTTTTTCTCCTGTCCCAGCCAGTCTTACCCTGGTGATGCTGTAGAAGTTCCTGGGACCCTTAGCCTAGCCTAATAAGATCAGAATGCCTGGTTTTGGTGCTAGGCATCAGTGGTTAAAACTTCTCCAGGTGGTCCAGTAGACACGTCTTGACCACACAGCCTTCACCTCAAGGCCCCTGAACTCAGAGGCAGCCCCCAACCCAGAGACAGAGGGACCCATTAGGAGTTCCCTTAGTATCGCTGGGAGCTTTAAGGACAGATGCTGCCTGAGATTCAGGGGCATCATTTAAGGCAGAGACCCTGGGAGGGGGCTTGCTCATTAGCCCGTATCCTTTTAAAGCATCCTAGGGGAGGTCCAAATGCAAGCAGTGTTGAGAATTGAAGTCTTGAGGTGCAAACCAAATTGCTAGCCCACCCCAGCTGATCAGGACAGAGCTCAGGGTCATGTGGCCCATTCTCTGTGGGATCCCATTGAGTTGCAGAGAGCAGGGATGAAGGAGTAAGCCATCAATACTTTGTAGCCCAGTTTGCCCAGATGCCAAATGCTCAAAAGAACTCATCCTGTTCTTAGGTCAATTCAGTGCTTTCAGCAAATTCGTTGAAACATTTACTTGACATAGTATTTCTTTGTAGAAAAAAACAAGTACACTTTAGTCTTTGCCCATAAAAATGATTTTTTTTAAACTGTCACAAATGGCCCCACATGAATGAGTTTTGCCATGGGGACAAAGACAAGTTAGAATACAGAAAATTGAATCTGCAAACCTTTGCAGTGGGTTGATGACACTCTGGCTCTGTATGCAGAGGGACAAGAAGTACTGAAGGGTATAGCAAGTGAATTTTAACAGTCAAGGCATTTTACTGAAGGGTATAGCAAGTGAATTTTAACAGAAGGCAGGACAAGTGCAGAGAGGAAGGCTGACTGCAGAGGCTCAGGGCTGGGACAGGGACGGCTTAAGCTGTTTCTTCCCAGCCACATCCAACTCCTTATCCCAGCTGACCTTCGCCTGGCTTGCATGCCCCTCCCCTCAGCTCTCTCCATCGTCCCTGCCCCTCTCTTTCTGAAGGGCCTGGGAGAGCCTGTTCACCATCCCCCCTGCATCTCTCTTTCTGAAGGGCCTGGGAGGACCCTGTTCATCTTCTCAGTAGGGTAGCATGGGACTCCCTGTGGGAGGGGGAAGAGTTAGGATTAAAAACAAAATATTTCCAACTCACAAGACCTCCCACATAGGAAGAGAAAAAAGAAAACAGTTTATTATTGACTAAGAAGATTCGACAGTATGATGCACAGTGCTGCCAATCCACTGAGACACAGACAGCTGAGAGTCTCACCCTCGGCATAGCCCAGAAGATTCAGCCCACTCTGTTCATGTTCTTAGGACCATCTATACGGAGTCCTGGGGTAGAACCCATCAGCACCTGTCACATAGTGTACCCCAGAGCTCTCTGGTCATGGGGGATTGGGTAGCTATTTGTGTTTCTTCTTGCCATGCTAAGGTGTTCAAACTCATAATGTCACGTATGATAAGACTATTCTTCACCATTGATCCACACTTCTAATCCCTGGTAATTAGCTACACATCTCTCCGTTCCATAATTGAATTCCTTTTCCCCCCTTAAAACTAGGAGTTGGGGTGCCATCTTGCTTAGTGATTACATTTAGAGAGAATAATCTCCAGGTCTCTGAGAGAGACACCCGGGTGGGAGCTAGAAAAGGACTTACCGAGTGCGGTGTGTATGTGTGTGTGTGTGTGTGTGTGTGTGTGTGTGATACGCTCGTGTGCACATGTGTGTAGGGAGCAGAGGTTGACTCTGGGTGCCTTCCACTATCATTCCCTCCTTTCTTGTTGAGATTGGATCACTTCCCAGTGTCAGCTAGACTGTCTGGCTGGTGAGCCTTGGGGATCTACTTATCTCTACCTCCCATCCAGCACTGGGGTGACAGGTGTCACGTGGGTGCTGGGGATCCCAGCTCAGGTCCTCACATTTGTGCAGCAAGCACTTTATCCCATGAACCATCTCCCCAGCTCCTTGTTGAGCTTTTAAAGAAATGTGTACATATTTCAGAGAGATGACAAGAACAGAAAGAAAGTGCTTTGTCTCACTCTGTAGCCCAAGTTAGCTCTCCAGGTCTCCATCCTCCTGCCTCAGCATCCTATATGCTGGGGTAACAGCCATGCACCACCACATTAGCTTCTTCAGTTATTTAAGACTCTTATTTTTCATGTGAATTTGTTCTTTCAGAACAAATTCAGCTTTGGCCTTCATGCCGTTCCTGCCAGGGAAGGATAGGAATGTTTGGCCCCAGGGGCAGTGGTTGGCTGGCCTGGCTGTAACATAAAATCCAAGGAGCAGAGTTTAGTTGAATCTGATCTAGAGACCTTGGGAGTTGGCAAGGGAGGCTTTGAGGTGCTTTGGGAGGGCTTGGATAGTTTTGGGATTTGCCTGGGATTTTCAGATTGATGGAGAGACCACCCAACCGCAGACAGTCCCTCAGACCACCATGCTGAGTTTTCCTGCTCTCTTGCATCTGTCCTGAATCACATCGCCCTGCTCCTACCCCTCACACATAGTCTGGGTGTCACTTCTTTGCTCCCTGTCTGCTAGAGGATGCTGGCCTGGATGGTGGCTTTCTGCCTCGGTCTCCTCTTCCTGCCCCTCCCCAGCCCAGCTCACGGCTTCTGCTCTACTCCAATTAGACTCCAACCCACTAGAAGCTGCAGCCAATTCTGCAAAAAGTTCAAATCTGTAGGGACTTCAAAGATTAACCTTTGCTGTTAAGTGTTCTCAAAAGAGAAAAGAAACATGGAAAGAAGAAAAAAAAAAAGGAATTGGAGAATGGGGGTGGGGCGGGGTAGCAAAGCACAGGTCAGCCGTTGTTTGATTTTCCTGTGTTCTAAGCATTCTCATCTCAAACAATCATGGTAGAGCCAGCCAGCAAGGGTCTGAAAGGGGTGGTGGTGCTGCTGAGATCTGCGCAGGGTGAGCTGACTGGCCTGGGAGGCACCAGGTCACTCTGGGTGGGCTGGGTGGTGAGAATATGTATTGAAATGCAGGGCTTATGACAGTGTCAGCTCTGTGCTAGCAAATTCCATGCAGTGCTTTGAGTTTTTGGTATGTGTTTCTGAACATGTGGCATGTGTCTGCCCCCTCCTCTCTCTCTCTTCCTCTGTCTCTTCCTCTCTCTCTCTCTCTCTCTCTCTCTCTCTCTCTCTCTCTCCCCCTTTGTCTCTCTTTCTCTTCCTCTGTCTCTCTCTCTCTGTGTCTCTTGCTTGTGGATCAGATGTAAGCTCTCAGCTACTGCTCCAGTACCATGCCTGCCTGTCTGCTGCTGTGCTCTCCACCGTGATGGTCATGGACTCACCCTCTGAAACGGTAAGCAAGCTCCCAATGAAACGACCTATTTTATGAGTTGTTTTGGTCATGGCGTCTCTTCACAGCTCTAGAAAAGTAACGGAGACACTTAGATCTCCAGGCACCTATCTGTGTCTGAGGGTCCCACATGTTCTCACGTGCTATGCAGAAGGGCGAAGTTTCTATCAGATTGTGCCTGAAGGGCTGCAGCCAAGGCCAGGCCAGCAGTTCTGTGGTTCTAGGCAGTGTCGGGGAAGGGGAGGGGCACTGAAGCTGGGGTAGTAGATTGACAGGGCATGCTCCACCCACATCCTCCCCACACTCTATGGCCTGGGAAATGTGCCTCATCTATCACTTTCTCTCCTTGCCTTATCTAGCTAAAGCTGTGCATCCTTCAAGGTTTCCTCCTGGGGGAAACCTTTCCATTTCCTCGGAGGTAAGGAAGGAGTCCCTGTTGTGGCGCCACGTACCCTGGCTATATCTCTGTTATAGAACTTGCCACATCCTATTCCAACCCCTCCTGTGCCTCACTCTCTAGACTGACAAGTCCTTGGGAACAGACTGCATCCTTCCTCCCTAGCTTTCCACCCCCGGTGCAGCTCTTGGCAGAAAGTAGGCTTGTAAAATGAATGGATGTTGGGTAATAGCACCAGACATTTCCACGGCGTTCTTCTAGTCACCAAGCACATGCTTGCATTCACTGTCTTCTCAGCACCTCAAGTCAGCCAGAGAGACAGGTGGACCCTGAGATTGAACTCGGGGGAGATGTTTCCAAACCCCTAGGTCTCCTGTCCCCATGACCTTCTGGCCTTTCTCTGGTCAGGTGCATACAGGGAGACAGGGGCCAAAACTGAGTTGACTGTGATCTGGGCCAAACTGGCTCAGATGAACTTGGCCTTTAGTAAAGCTAGCATCCCCATCTCTGGTTGTTGGAAGATGGGCCTGGCAAGATGGATCAGGTGCTTGCTGCTAATCCTGATGGCCAGAGTTCAAATCTAGAACTCACCTGGTGGAAGGAAACAATTGACTCCCACAAGCTGTCTTCTGATTTACACACACACACATACACACACACAAATAAATAACTTATTGTGTTAAGTGACTCTCTGTCTCTGTCTCTATCTCGTGTGTGTGTGTGTGTGTGTGTGTGTGTGTGTGTGTGTGTGTGTGTGTGTGT
>CABHPH010142922.1:30206-66443 GCA_902168325.1 Peromyscus nudipes
TGTGTGTGTGTGTGTGTGTGTGTGTGTGTGTGTGTGTGTGTGTGTGTATGTATTAGTGAGTGATAATTTTGCAGAAAATGGATAAAGGGAAGCAGGACATGGACTTGGCATCTGGTTGCTTTGCGATGTCCTTGGCTTGCTTCCCCTATCTCCTCTTCATACTTAGGTCCAGGGATCTTCTCTATATTTCCATGGGTAAATACAGTAGTTAGTGTTCCACAGAAGTCATAGGGGTGCATGTGCACATTCACATGTATGCAAAGATATTTATGAGTAAAAATTAACTTTGTGATTATAGTGACTAACAAGTTCAAAATCTGGAGGGTGTCAGAGACACAAAAGGGCAGCTATTCCTGTTTGGATCTGAAAGGAGTCTTCTACAGGATGGTCTCTTGCTTATAGAGAGTCAGAGTTGCTTTTTCTGTTGTTCATTTGTTCCACTCAGATTGGATGAGGCCCACACACATTATGAAGGACGATCTGCTCGCTTACAGCCCACTGACTGATATGTTAATCTCGTTAATCCTTTCTACAGAAACACTCAGTATAATGTTTGACCATCTGGACACCATGGCCAAATGAAGTTAGCCACAGCAGAGGGTCCCCAGATTCTTTCCAGGACCCAAGGAAGAAAGGAATGGTTGAATCCCAACTACTGCAGTGGTCTCAGTGCAATGCAGCAGGGTCGGTCTGTGGACGGGTGTGCTGGTAAGTAGACTGATAGGAAGTTGCTAGCAACAGCATCCAACTGCCTATAATCCTAGCACATAGAAGGCTGAGGCAGGAGGATCATCGCAAGTTTAAGATCAGCTTGGTCTATACAGTGTGTTCCAAGGCAGCCAGAGCAATCTAGTGAGGCCCTGTCAGACATCTGGAGAAGTGGATCTGAGGGAGAGGGGAGGTGGGTGGAGGGATGGGGGAAGTAGAGGGAAGAGAAACTGTGGTTGGGATATAATGTATGAGAGAAGAATAAATTTTAAAAAAAGAAATCAAAACAAAATCATTATTGGCAACTAGTAACTTTTCATTTAGTATTTACTAGAATGAAAAAATTTTTAAGACAGAACTGTAGAATGCCAGATCAGAAAGGACGATTTCTCCAACTCCCTGCATTTTCACCTGAGGAAAATGGCCCAGGGAAAAGTGACTTCCTCAAGAACCATCTTGATGGAGGTTTTTTCCCCTCTGCTTTGATTGTTGCCACCAACACAGCGATCAAAGACGTTTAGGGCAGGGGAGGCGAAGTCCCAGGACCATCCGACTCTGCAAACACAGGGCCTCCACCCCTCCCTGGCAGCTGTGGCCCATCCGACTCTGCAAACACAGGGACTCTACCCCTCCCTGGCAGCTTGGCTCACCTAGAGCCCAGAGCAGCAGCCTTCAGATTCTGCCCAATATTCCAGTGCATGCCTTCATGGCCGGAGGAGAGAAAGGGAATTATGTTGGGTGCTAGCTCTTAATGTGTTTCAGATGTGAAGTAACTGTCACATTTCTTCCAGGTCACATAACCCCCAACTAATAGAAGGTAGCTGGAAATGAGAGATGGACAGGAATTTCTGATATGGTAATTTGCCGTCTTTGCTGGGATTCCAACATTGCTGGTTCTTTATCTTTGAACCACATGAGTTGTCTTGGGATATCTCAGAACTCCAAGGATCTCCCTTGGGCTCTTGGAAACTTCAGAGGGTCTGAGCTTACACTGAATGTCTCCCCCATTCCTCAATTCAGAGAGTGTGGGGGAGGACTCGGGGAGACATGGCTTTCATCCCTTCCATCTTAGCAGCTAGAGGCTAAAGCACCGTCACTGTTTCCACCTAAAGCTAGCGGTACCTCTGTGGAATGCTGTCTGATCCCCTCTCACTGTTACTCATTCATCTTCAGGACATTGGCGGTCTGCGTTTGCTGGCTTTTAAAGCTTTCCCCCACCTAGAATGTGTCATGTCGTAAGTATTGATCAAACACTGTGACAGTTGAGAGAACGTTAGCGATTCCTATCACCAGCGCCCTACAGACGTCTGTTTTATTTGCAGCTTCTTGCCTGTACCTGGGACAGACAGACACCAAGGAACCAATCAGGTTTGAATTGCTTGTCTCCCCAAAGGCAGTAATAATTAAAGCACTGGTGTTGTTTAAGTAAATGTAAACAGAGCTTTTTATTAAAGAAACTAAGAACAAAGAATCTCAAACTCAAGTATCATTTCAATACAGGATGTGCAGATTCAAGGAAACACAAACATATGGGCCTATGTCGGCATCTTCAACGACTGTGGCTTATGGCGCTTTTTCTTCAGCCAGGTAGAGTTGACTGACGCCGGACCTTTCTGAGGGGTGTGTCAATTCTGCTCATATTTTCCAGAAGTCTCTATCCATAGCTTCTCTCCAGCCTTGATCTCTGATGTCCAAGGACTCTCTTCTAACACCTCTGGAGTAGGCTTTGCTTTCTTCTGGGTTCTTGGTCTCACTCCCTTGTAGCCTATAGAGAGAAACAGAAAACAAATTATAGTAAGGTGTGAGGTTTCCAGAACGTTTGTAGCTCATGACTGCTTTTCCTGGGCCAGTGGGAGGATATTCTTCTCTTGAATCCCTTCAGCACTCTCAGTCTCTGTGGGTGTGGTGATTTGAAGAAGAATGGCCCCCTATAGGCTCCTGTATTTGAATGCTTACTCATCAGGGAGTGGCACTAATTGAGAAGGATTAGGAGGCCTTGTTGGAGGAAGTGTGTCACTGGGGTGGGCTTTGAGGTTTCAGAAGCCTACACCAAACCCAGTGTCTGTCTGTCTGTCTGTCTCTATGCTTACAGATCAGGGTGCCTGTGTGTCCCCACACTCCCTGCTGTGATGAAAATGAACTATCCCCTGAAGCTGTAGGCAAGCGCCCAGTTAAATGCTTTCTTTGATAAGAGTTGTCTTGGTCATGGTGTCTCTTCACAGCGATAGAACAGTGACTAAGACAGTGAGATTTATTATCACTAATCTCTACAGAAAGGTTCCTTAGCAACCAGGGCCTTGATAAGGTTCCATTGTGAATTGACCCTTGGTATCTTCTGAAAAGCTTGCTATTTAGTAGGTACAAAGCAGGTCATGTGAGAACATGACTTATGTAGTACTTTTAAGTAGAAGGTGACAGAGAGACACAAAGTGACTTCTACCTGAGTCTCCTTGTGCGCTTAGCAAGATCCTGGGGTATGTGAAAATAGAGACCCTGAAGTCACTTTCATTAAAGTAGGTGGAGGCCCAGGGGAATAGAACAGAGCAAATGTCCCAATTACCACAGAGCTTCCTTGAGAAAGCAAGCTCCCAGCATCACGTGTCCATCATTCCAGGGCTCCAGCAGCCTGTGAGCAGAGCCCTGTTTACCACACTGGCAGTCTGGACTCTCGTCTGCAGCCGCACCTAGCGCTGTTTCCCGTTCCTCTCCAGCACACCAATGTTCTTGCTCATTGAATGGAAAAGAGTTGGAAAATGGAGTCTTCCTCCAGTCCCTCTGACCAGAAGGGCCAGAGTCAGGAAGGTCCACTTGCTGGGGTGTGCCAGGTGTCAACATGTTTATTCCTGGATATATGGGGAGGGCTTAGAGAAGCCATTGGCATGAATGGAGCTCTTCTGTATAACAAAGTCAAACCAAATTTGTTAATGAAACTACCTAATGCTGCTCTTATCAATGGTGTCCAAATTATGCCTCAATTCTGTGGCCACAGCAGCACCGAGGGGTGGCATAGAGAAAGCTCTCCATATAAAGCTCCTTACCATTTATTGAGGGCTTGCTGCAAGCTGGGCTCTCTGGGAAACCTGACTTCATTATCTTATTGATTAAGATGCACAGTTTTCTCTCTGAAAAGCCCACCCCCCACTGATGCCATGTTTAGGAGAGGGAGTGACAGGGATCCAACTAGGGGAAGAACTTGGTGCCTTTTCCTGCTTTACAGTGCAGGCCACCTAGAAAGGAAAGACCCTGCCCTCTCAGGCACCCCACCCCCTGTCCCTACTGCCTCATGCCAAAGCAAGCAGCCTGTCTCTGAGCTAGGCTGTTCTCAGGCTACCTTGGTCCCAGATGCCAATCATTTCATTGCCTGTTCTTATATCATTTACCTGTAATTTTATGAGGGAGGGTAATGTTTTTGCCCCATTTTACAGATGAGGACAGTGAGGCACAGACTGGATAAAGATTTCCCTGCATGTTTGCTGGAGGCAGGTAGAAGCTGGCAGAGCCGAGTTCCACTCATGTTTGCTATGACTATCACCCCCATGGGAATGTGCCAAATTCTGACTCATTCTGCCTGACCCAAATTTCTGGCTTCCTAACCGAATGACTGGGTGTGTGGAAAAATCTCAGGCAGGCTTAGGAGGGTCTGCAGAGTTGGGGGAGGTGCCAATTATCTATTAATTTCAACCAATGAGCAGAAAAGAACAGGAAACGGGCAGTCTGGATCGTAGCCTGCACCGTCAGCTTGCTTCCATAACAACACCAGGGTCTGATGGCTCCACAGCAGAAAGTCAAGTACTGCTCGCTCACGGGGAGGCTGGAGTCCAGGATGGAGGTGCCCAGAGGCTGGGTGTCTGCTGAGGCTTCTCTTCTGGGCTCACAGACACAACCTGTTTCCTCATCAGGGCTTTTCTCTGTACGCACTTCCTCCTGATATCCTAACATCTTCATTGCTTCTTTCTATAAAGGCGACCATGGATCAAGGTCTCCAGCCTCGTGGTTTTATGTAGCCTTAATTACCCCCTTAAAGGTCCTCATAAACACACAGCAGGGATCGGGGCATCAACATACAAATTTTGGAGAGACTCGAATCATAGATTTCCTTAAACCTTCCAACCTCTGTCCCAACTCCAGCAGCCACCCAGCAATAGGCATAGTCCGCTGTAATCCAGGCATCAGTCGTCCTCTGCCAGGCTTGGGCTATTTGCTCCCTCCCTGGAAGCCACATCAACAGGAGGCAGCTCCACTGAAAATTAAATAAAGGCCTTTCCCCACTGCTGCTGCAAACTCCTGCAGCTGCACACAACCCGACGTTTACAGGCAATTTTCACTTCAGCTGTAAAGCCTGTAAATTTAAAAACCTCAGCGAGCGAGGCCACATTCTCCTCTCCGATCAGAGTTTCTTTCCGTGATAAAAGTGATTTTTTAAAAAAAGAATCCTGGAGGAGCATGGTGGCACACACCTTTGATCCCAGCACTCGGGAGGCAGAGGCATGGGGGTCTCTGAGTTTGAGGCTAGCCTGGGCTACAGAGCAGGGTCTTGGATATGGATCAAAATGAGATTGACTATACCCACCCCATGTCCATCTCCCTGACTCAGTTTCACAATCTCATTTGCATTTTCACATATAACCCCTGAGCACTGGCCACAAATCTAGGCACATCTAATAAATAATCTAAACCTAGAAGAATCACCCATTTCCCGGAGGTCAGAGTTACTAGATGGCCATGGGAATTCTCTTAGGAGTTTGGTCTACGTGAGAAAAGTTAATCCATAGCAAGTCAGGGTCAGAATAATGGCAGCTGCAAACACAGCCAAGCTTGTGGTGCTCTGTCTAGACTAGTCATATTTCTCTTTTATCTATCTGTCCATCTGCTTATCTATCTATCTATCTACCTATCTATCTATCTATCTATCTATCTATCTATCTATCTATCTATCTATCTATGTATCTATCTATCTATCATCTATCTATCTATCTAGCTATCTAGCTATCTAGCTATGTATCTATCATCTATCTATCTGTCTATCTATCTATCTATTTATCATCTATCTATGTATCTATGTGTCTATCTATCTGTCTGTCTGTCTGTCTATCTGTCTATCTATCTATCTATCTATCTATCTATCTATCTATCTATCTATCTATCTATTATCTATCTATCTATCTATCTATCTATCTATCTATCTATCTATCTATCTATCATCTTTATTCCACAAAGGTTATGAAGCCTCAGCAGGTGCTTCCTGTGTCACGTATGTAACCTGTCTAGGGAGCGTCCCTCCCAGAGGCAGAATTGAGAAGTCCAAGGGGGCAGGGCATGAAATGTTTATAATTCCAAGCTCATGTGACATTTAGGAGGAAAATGGTGAGCAGGAAGCAGCCTTATGGAATACTGAATTTAATAAGTAATCTTTAAGTCTGAGAAATAAAAATAATACTGGATTGGAGGCTAACCCAGCTCACTAACTCTGACACACTGGAACTTGGTTTTCAGAACAGCAAGCACAGTGCAGGAAGAGCCATACTAAACTGGAATGGTCCCCACCTTCCCTGCTTGCCCCAGGCCAGGCTGGGCTGGAAGGAAAGATGTGCTGGAGTATTGGAGGAAGGAACCCCTGAATCTCTTCCTGTCTCGTAGACATTCTGTTGTTCTCTCTTCCTTTATAGTCCACTCTCCAGAATATTCCTGGATCCTGGCTGAGCCTGCCGAAGCTGTCCTGATAATACTAATAAGGTGATCTAAGAGAAGAGTTTAGCCCACTGGGCCTCAGGGAGAAGCTTCAGCTGGTGCTTCACTTGGCAGGACAGCAAGCTGCAATAAGCCTCATGCTACCAGCGCCATGTTTGTGTTTTATATGTGCAAGGTGTTGATGATCATTCCCTTAGGTAGACCCAGCCTTTCCTCGGGCTAGAGAAAAGCTAAATTGTATACCGCAATCTCCGAGCCTGTCCTACCTTTTAGAGTTTCTGTGAGCTTGGAGCAGGGGACATAGATGACTTCACATGCTCCCTTACCCCTGGGGTCCCTGGTCAGTGTTCTCCATAATATCTGGTGCCTTTTGAAATGTCAATAATGAATTACCCTTTTATTACACTCCTAGTCTCCTAGTCTCTCTCTCTCTCTCTCTTTCTCTCTCTCTCTCTCTCTCTCTCTCTCTCTCTCTCCTCTCTCTCTCTCTCCTCTCCTCTCCTCTCCTCTCCTCTCCCCCTCTCCTCACCCTCCATTTCTAGGGCTATTTCAAGGCGTACATGAGCTTGAAATCATCAAAATTGAGCATCTATGTGCCAATCCTGTGTCAAATGTTTCATATATACTAATATTGTGAGCAAGGAGTTAGAACTGCCATCTTACGGGCGAAGAAACTGGGTTTGCCCACAGTCGGAGGTGCTAATAAATTTGCTCAGCAAGTGTTAAGATTCTACCTCAGTCTTTCTAAATCCAAAAACTTCACTTTTTCTTCCTACTGTGTCACTATGTTATATAAAACATTGTACCAGTCAGCACAAAATTAGTTGGTGCTGCAGTTACAAGTGACCCCTAAATCTTAATGGCCTATAACCATGAAGTGTGACTTCATCTTTCAGGTGCTATGTGATTGACATGCAGCCCAGCCAGGCTTGGGGCTCTGCTCCACATTACCCCAGAACTCAGGCTTACAACATACCAGGCTGCCACTAATACGGCAGTTCCTGTACTGAAGGGAGAGGGTGCCCTGAGCAGCCTAAAGCTAGCAATGCAATGTTCTGGCGTTGGATTGAAACAGACCACATCTACCATAACTCAGTGGCCTGTATGTTACAACGCTCTTGTGCACCACAGCAGGGAGGAAGCACAATCTCATAGACTGAGAACCCAAAGTAACCGATGGACAGTATTAAACTAGCCGTGATTAATTTGCACAGGGATGGATACCCCAATACTCAATATACACCATGTCACACCCCATTCCCTTCCTCATTAATGAACAGATAATAGTGGAATCTTTCTTTTTAGATCAAGGATAAGGCATAGCAAACCAGCCCTTCATTCTGTGTTCTTCTAAACTGCCCTGTCTTTACTGGCTCCCTTGCTAAATCATAGGATGCTAGTAGCAGGTTACATTTAGACCTGGTTATGCTAGAGCCCAGATCTTCAATTGTTTAATGTCTAACCATGTTCCAGGGACTTCTAAAATCCACCCTGAGACTGTTGCAGATGATGGAATATTCATGTGTATGGCTCGTGACACCCTTCCCATGGCATCCAGTAGGGTTGGGGCTCCGAGCAGGCCCTTGTCTGCCAGTTACAAAACTTCTTCCACATAAAGAGGCATGTCGGAATGCAAGCAACTGGCCAGGGCATTATTACAGGATTACATGGAATCTGTTCTATGTGATTAAAACGAGAAAGATCATCAATCATTTGAAAGACTCGGCAGTTTGTTATTAGGTAGCCACTCGCCTATGACACACCTCACAACCGCTCCAGGCATGCAGCATGTCAGGACACTGCTGTGGGAGAACCGCTGGTCAAGATGATGCCAGAGCCGCCAGTTGTGAAATGAAAAGCAATGCCAATTAACTCATTGTTTCACCTCTCTTGCGCCAAATAATCGATTGGGGAGAACATTTTGTCCACACTCACTGAATTGGCTGGTGGTCTTGGCCCTGAACAGACCCGAGTATCAATATCTTCTGGCCTGAGTATCGGGAATGTGAGTCTAGCATTAGGTCTCAGACTCTGAAGCTTGGAAGGAACCTCCAGAGATAGTTTGCACACATTCCCTTCATGTCACCAACAAGGATCCGAAGGAACAGCCAGGTTGCAAGATTCGCTAAAGGACTCGCAACACAATTGTGGACCATTGTTTTAGGAAAGAGGTCAACGCGGGCACATCTTCACCCACAGCATTTTTAACATTTTCGTAGCTATTTCAGAATCAAGATGCACACCGAATGGCATTGCGTACTTTCTAAAAGTAGACAAGAATTTGAGAAACACCCCGTGGTGCAATTGTTCATTGCTTAAACTTGCTGCTGACTCATTTGCCCTTCGCCACTTCTTTACCAACATCGGTGGTGGCATTTGGTATTTACTGCCCCCTCCCCCGTCCCATTCTCCCTTGTTGGGCTGGCAACGAGGATATAGTGACCTCACCTACATGAGTCCTCATTGGCTGGTGAACAGGACTCTGAGGTGAAGTCCTTGAAGGGATGCCCTGGGCACATGGGTAGGACTCCTGCCTTCCAGGCTGAAGTAAGTCATCTGTCACCCAGGCTGTGGACTGTTCAGGAATGAAAGGGGTCTGTGGCACAAGGAAGCCAAGGTTCTCAGACTTCACCTTTTTGATAAAGGCTAAATGACCCCTCCAGACAAAACTCTTCAGGTGTTAAGGGGGAAAAAAATCTCATTCACAATATTCACAAAACTCATTCACAAGCCCCTCTCGGATGCGTGTCTTCCATATTAACTGTGAATTTCACTTTTTCATTTGCCTGTGCTCTCTGCCTCTCAGACAGTCAATTTGGTTGTGGTCTCTAACCACAACCCCTTCTCAAGTCATGTTAAGAATCACTGCTATCCCAGTGCTTCAAGGGACATGGGGAAAAGGAGCTCCAGACCGGTTCTGTCTGACCCTGAGGTGGAGGCATAGAGTCATTGCCAAGAACTAGGCTGAACGCTGTCAGTGCCCTGTCTGAACCTTTGGCCGTTGTCCATCCTTGCAGGCCCAGGAGCAGTCTTTGGCGTGGCCAGAGGACTCTTGGGCTTGGGGCCGGAAGCCAGCCCTTTGCCCTAGATGAGCACATGGAGTGGCCCCACCCCCCAAGAGTGTATCCCTTTCCTTCTTGTCTGGGTTGATGCAGCTTAGAGAAATACTTGGGGCACTCACGGGAATATGGAATGACAGGGTGACATCTTAGGACCACCTTCCTCTCACCCACAACAAACAGAAGGGAGGAAAGGACCCACAGTGTGGGGGTGGTGTCCTTTCCTGGAGTCCATGGATTGTTAAAAAGATATTGTGGAAGCTTGCCCCTTACTAGGCCTTTTCTCTATGCGTCTTTACTACGAAGCCACACACATGCATACACACACACACACACACACACACACACACACACACACAATCAGTTGTTCCTTTGAGGCCACTATGTTCAGATTCTCAAAAACTTTAGAAAAGATAAAGAATTCAGAGCTGAAGAAGTTAAGACGTTAAGGGAAAGTAGAGTTAAGACCACAAAAGTCAGGGATTATATTATCCTTGTAGTTGATTTGGGTTCAGGGAGGAAGACACCATCTAAAGAACGTTTTAGGATGTGTCCGCATTGGTCACTTTTCTTGTGCTGTGGAAGCAGCTTCAGGTACCATCATTCCAGAGCCAGGTGAAAAGCCTCTGTTCAGTTGCATTAATTTCTGAACAACTGCCTGTGCTTTCTCTGTGCCCTTCTCATCTACAGCTTCAACTGTCCGTTCCTTCCTCTCCAAAATGCACATTTCTTAGGACTCTTGTCCATTTTCTACTCACTCCCTGTAAATCTGTTGAAAAGAAGTGGGCAGTAACCACGCCACAGCCTGGATGTTATGTTGTCTTGGAATTTTCTCTGCCAAACAAATCCGTCCATTGCCTTTGAATTCAGTCTCACTAAGTTCTCAGGGCAAGAAGAACATAGCCACATTATTTTACCAGAATGTAACATTGAATGGCCACTAGTTCCATTTCTGATAGTCTTTATCATCCTCTGAAACCTCATCAGCCAGAATGTCACACTACTATGTGTGCTGACTAGTTTCATGTCAACTTGACACAAGCTACAGTCATCTGAGAGGAGGGAGCCTCAACTGAGAAAATGCCTGCACAAGACCAGGCTGTAGGCAGGCCTGTGAGGCATTTTCTTAATTAGTGATTGACGGGAGAGGGCCCAGCCCACTGTGGGTGGTGCCGTATCTGGGCTGGTGGTCCTGGGTTCTATAAGAAAGCAGGCTGATGGGCGGTGGTGGCAGTCACCTTTAATCCCAGCATTCGGGAGGCAGAGGCAGGAGGAGCTCTGTGAGTTCAAGGCCAGCCTGGGCTAAAGAGTGAGATCCAGGACAGGCACCAAAACTACACAGAGAAACCCTGTCTCACAGGCTGAGCAAGCCATGGGGAGCAAGCCAATAAGCAGCATCCCTCCATAGCCTCTGTTTCAGCTCCTGCTTCCAGGTTCCTGCCCCTTTGGATTCCCCTCCTGACTTCCTTGAACTATGTATGAACAGTGCTGTGGAAGTGTAAGCCAGATAAACCCTGTCCTCCACAACTTGCTTTGGTAATGGTGTCTCATCGCAGCAACAGAGACCCTGACTAGAGCACTACGCTTCTTGCGGTGTTCCTGGCCTTCCACCCTCCCACCAGGATGGCCCCTTAAGCTCTGCTGTAGTGTTCTGGGGCTTTTTTAGCTCATGGGTCAAAACTCTTCCAATTCCTCCTGCAAATCCATTTCAAAGGCCTAAAAATCACATGGTCAGTCAGTCACAGCAATAGGAAAACGTGGCAAAGGAAACAGATCATATTGTGTCCACAGCCAGGACACAGAGAGCATTAAATTCGGGTGCTCATCTGGCCTCCTCATTTCTTTCCTTCTTATCAGTTCAGGAACCAAGCCTATGGGGTGGAATAACCCACATTCAGGATGATTCTTTCCTCCTCAGCTAAACTTCTTTGGTCATTGAGGGTCTCCTTGCAGGGAATCCAGCTCAGATACACATTGGCTGGTCTCGGCAGCATTCTGGGACCTCGGTTAAAAGGTCTCACTGACCCTGTAACTCTTGCAGACACAGCCAGAGTTGTGTCTTCTTGATGATTCCAAACGCCAATCAAGCTGGTAATCACACTTAACCATCACAGTGTCACATCCTGTTAGTGGTTTTCGTAGGCTACTGAGCAAATTAACCCAGATGTCTGTGATGGAGACAGCAGTTTCGCTTCTGTCCAGCAGCACCAGGGACACATGGCTGAAGATGTTCATTGAAGAAGTATTTGTGGTAGTGACTAATCAGAAGAAAAATAGCTCATTTTCTGTTACTTTTTAAAAAATATCTAGGACTGACTAGTTTATGATGAATATAGGTTTATTTAGCTTACAATTTTGGAAGCTGGAATGTACAAAGGCATGTTTCTGACACCCGATGGGCCCCTGGTAAGGGTCTGAAACACACATTATATTGGTAAATTGTCACATTCTGTTACGTTTCCTGAAGGTGGACTCTGGAAACAACGAGACCTTCCCTTGTCTCCTCCAAAACTCCTTATCTTGGGTCAGCCTGGCCCCCTGGTTCTGTAACAAAGAGAGAAAGAAACAGCCAGCGGGCCAAGAATAGTAAAAGCATCATGTCCTTGAGAACAGCTGGGAGGTAAAGGATTTGCAAGTATCAAGAAACTCATCCATGGAAAGGAAGCTCAGTCAGAACTGCAGCTGACTGCCTCAACTTCCCCAGTCCTTTTTTGCTGGGTATTGTAAGCCCCAGTTTGGTGATGCTGTCTTTGTTTGCTCATCAATTAGGTTGCTCCAGCTGGATGATGAAAACAACTGACTTGAAGATGTTTAGCTGCTCTTTCTGTCTCTATGGCACTTGATATCTTTTTCTTTTTAACTTTTGCTTTCTCTCTATATAAAACCTGGTCATTATAGATCATTCTCTGGACTGTACAGAACAGGGACTTTCTGCTACATCAAAGCATGGCAGAGCACATCTCAGGGTAAGGAAGAGCAAGCTCATCGGAGAGCTCATGGCTTTTTTTGTTGTTATTGTGGCTTTCTCATTTTTGGTTTAGTGTTTGTTTAATGTGTCTGTGTGCATGCCCATGCAGTCAGCCATGCATGCCACTGCATGCATGTGATGGTCAGAGAACAATTGAGGGAACCGGTTCTTTTCCACATGTAAGTTCCAGGGATCCAATTAGACTGTCAGGCTTGGCGACAAGCATTTTCACCTGCCCAGGCATCTCACTACCACCATCCCCCCTTTTCATACTTACCTATATATTTATCTTTGTTTCTGTCTTTGTTTGGTTTGGTGGGACTGGGGATTAAACCCAGGACCATTGACCTACATTTCTAGTCATTGTTCTTATTCATTTTGAGGTGGATATTGCTAAATTGCTGTGGTGATTTAGATAAGAATGGCCCTCATAGACTCATATATTTGAATGCTTAGTCAACCAGGGAGTGGAGCTCTTTGATAGGATTAGAAGGATTAAGAGGTGTGGCCTTGGAGGAAGTGTGTCACTGGGGGCGGAGGACAAAGGATGGGGTGGGGGAAAGCTTGGGGTTTCAAAGTCTGTTCCAAACCCATTCTCACTCTATTTTTCTGCCTGTGGATCAGGATGTAGTTCTCAACTACTTCTCTAGCACCACGCCTTCGTGCACGCTACCATGCTCCCAGCCATGACAATAATGAACGAAACCTCTGAAGCTGTAAGCAAGCCCTCACTTAACTCTTATTAGAGTTGCTTCAGCCATGGAGTTTCTTCACAGCCATAGAACCGTGACTAAGACAGTTGCTAAGGCTGGCTTCAAACTTAGGGTCCTCCTGCCTGAGCCTAGAGCTGGCATAACAAACATGTATTACACCTCCAAGTGAGAACTCACTTTTACAAGGCAGTCATTCTATCTATTAATCTATTAATCAGTGAATGGATTAAGCCATTCATGAGGATGGAGGCCCCTGCCGAACACTGACACAATAGCAATCAGATTTCAACATGGGTTTCAGAAGGAACAAGCTGTATCCAGACCGCAGCAAACAGAAATGTCCATCGGAGGCGGGGGCATGAACTGTGGTTTTCTTGTACTGTCCAGTTATTCAGAAGTTAAAATGAGTGTGCTTGGAAACACAATACTGGATTTAAAAAAAAAAAACACAGCAAGTTCTCAAACGATAGGGTCACTGTGACATCATTTTTGTAAAAATAAAAAGCACTCAGAGTATTGCTAGGTGTAATTTATGAGTAATAAGGGGGAGAGCACGTGTGTCAGAAAAATACCCACTGATTGCGGGATAGCAGCTGTGTGTTTGAAGAGAGAGGGGCACAAAGGGCACCGAAGCAGGTGCTCAAGGTCTTTTTTTTGTTGTTGGTTTTAAGAATCCGATGCAAATGCAGCAAAATGTTAGCTTCCGCCGTTTCTTGGGCTAGGTGTGAGGTCCTTGTTCTATTTCTCTTTGTGTTTTGCTGTAAGGTTGCAATACTTCAAAACTGAGAGGGAAAAAAGGAAAAGAGAATAGTGCAAAACCCCAGCAGTACTTTACATGTGTTTACATGAGCAGCTCATGAGAAGGGAGAACCTTCTTAGGACGGACTTCCCGGGTTTCCAATGAGTGCTCGTAATGTGGTTTTCTTTGCTGCAGAAATGGACACCCAAGGGGGCTTCCACCCACTCCAGCCAATTATCCTACGTCCTTCTGACCTCACGGCTCATAGAAATGGACCCCATTTCCTTCATTCAGCTGCGGGGTAAAAATGAGAATACAGGAAGCTGGCTGCCCCAACCACCTCAACAGCTGGGGAGGCCCCAGTGCCTGGGTTCCAAGCCCCCCAGTCGCTTCTTTACCTGGAGGGAAGTCCTACCTAGTTCTTCCTTTAGCTTTTTTCTTTCTCTGTCTTTCCCAGGGTTTTGCTGTAGACTCGCACTCCTTAGGCATTCGGCAACTCCCATATCCAACTGTCAATACCTGGATTCCTTTCTCATGATTCCACCCAAGCTGAAGCCTGGAACGGTGTGAGCAGAGGCTTTTTGTGATGTCCCTGGGTTCCACCTTCAGTTCTGGTGGAAGGCATCGGGTGCTGAAAATGGTTGAACAAGAGGCTTTCTGAAGACATTTCAAAACTAACCAACCAACCAACAAACGAACAAAAAACCAGGCACCAGACTGAAGCGCCTGCCAATATCCAGTGTGATGCTGAGCTGAAGGTCCCAAAGTGGTCCCTACTTTGAGAACCTCTGCCCCGAAAGACTGAGCCCTGGATATAAAGGTGTTGACATAAAGGTGTTCAAAGAGGGACTTCCTGTTCTCTCAGCAAAGGAGTCATGTCCCAGACCACTAGTCTACAGGCTCTGCTCCCATCCTGAATGCCCTGACCACGCCGCTAAAGGACACAGCCTTCAGGATGGCTGTGCACTGACCCCAGGATCTCGAAGGGCAGAGTCAGATCTAAGATGACTCCTGGCTGGACAAGGCACAGACTCTGGGAAAGAAAGAGGGAAGGGATGAGAAAGGAGGGGGAGAGGAAGAGAGAGAAAGGACAGGGAGGGAGGCAAGAGGAAGAGAGAGAAAGGACGGGGAGGGAGGCAAGAGTCCAGAGCAGAGATGCTGTCTAGCTGGGGTCAGCAGCTCCCCAGCACTAAGGGCACAGATGTAAGGAAAGCATCAGTGACACCTGTCCAGTCCCCTACATGTGACTTCCAGCTTCGTTCAGGGAGTTCTGTGGTGTTCTCACTGTCCCCCACCCCCACCCCAGATGCTGCTGCTGGACCAGGCCACCTTTGGGGCAACAGAGAGGCTTTGTAGAGGGAAGACGGGAGGACAGGCTTGCAGGTGGGGCAGCTGAATGGAGCTGCTGATGTCATGTCGATGTGCAGGGTCACGCGTTATGCTTATGGGAAGTGATGACTCCAGCCGCCTTTGATGTCCCTGCTCCAACTGGACTTCCCGGGAAGCCCTTAGGTCTCTTCACTGCTGCTGATTTCTTCAGCCTTTTCCTCCCAGATTCCAGCTCTCAGGTGCCCTCACACCCACAAACCCATCCCCTGTTGTAACAGCTCCCATTCTCATGATAGCTTTGTGCCCTAGTTCTGCTTGCCTGTTAGGAGGGGTGAGCCTGGGAGGGAGCCGACGGTAGCTGAGATGCCCTACACATTCCTCTATACCGATAGTGAGGTCTACAGGAGGAAGGCGATTGGCGCAAAGCCTCTTTATCTGCATAGTCTGCAGGGCCCATATGCCCATATGGATCAGATCCCAGCCTTCAGCTTCCTGGGAAAGGGGGCACCCTGCCCAGTGCCCAAGTAGCACCTTGAGCCTCTTGAGAGGGGAAATTAGCCATCTGGAGAGATTTCTCGTGTTGCCTCTCCATTTTCCCTCTCCTTCTTGATTTCTCTTGGCCGCTCTGCTTATTTGCGTCCTCTGCCCAGGCGTGATGCTCCACAGGTTGGGGGGAGCCCTCCAGGCTCTGCGTCTCCAGCTAGCCGACTATCCCTCCCAGCTCCTTTGGACTCTGGGACTTCGGGAGCTGCAACAGAACAGCGCCCTCTACCTTCTTCAGGTCTTTCCACCCCCTGCTCCCCGCCATCTTCTCCCCTATGTCCAGGGCAGCAAACCTCCATACACAGATGGTCACGCAGATCCCACCTCAGAGCTGACATGCATTAGGCCCAGAACTGGGACCCACGGCCCTGTAAGGAAAGGGTTATTACCTTGTTTTGTGGCTGAGGAGACAAGCCCTGGGAGGGTTCGCAGCTGTCCTGAGAGCACACAGCTAGTACAGGAAGACTGGGATCTCTGGCTCCAGATCTGACCGACTCAGAAGGTCAGGTTCTTCCTATATACATCGGAAGCTGAAATCTTTTCTGAAAGATGCCTTCTAATGGGAACAGCTCCCTGAAGGAGCAGAACTATGACTTGAGATACTCGACTAAAGAGCAAGGGGCAGTCAAATGCCCAGATTGTAGACCCAGAAACCCATTTTGAGGGGGTGATTCATCCCAGGTGATGAGCGAGCTGTAAACAAGCTCACTGAAGGACGCCTCACATTATCAACCTTTCCCACCTACTGCGCCCTTTGGGATGGGACGGCTCTGCTTTCCTAATCTGCTGGGAAAGACTGCTGTGCTCTAGAGTAACTCACAATGGAGGCTGTAAAGGGAACTACCCCACAATGACCGCACGATGCCGCCCGTGAGCCATGCATACCGTTGCCACGCGCACGCTGGGGCTGGTAGCCTAGCGAATCTGCTGTGTTTGGGGTCAGAATGGGGAAGCCCGGGAGCATCAGGGCCTGTGGTCACAAGATGAGTCAGCCCTGTAAGGTGGCCTGTCGACGTCATGCCTTCTCTGCTGATGTCTGCCTGTCTCCAAGTGGGGGCGTTTGCCCCCCACACCTGTAGTGCCCGCTTCTGACCTGTGAACTCCGCTCTCCTTCCCGAACCTCCCAGCGCACTCCCAGCCCCACTCAAGCTCACTTGAACTCAGCGAGGTTCACACACCCGCTCACACGCCGCCTTAGATTTGCCTCCAGTGGCTTCTGCATGGGGATGGAACCTTCTGGGGGCTTTATTTCTCAAGATCTGTGGCTTTGTTGACAATGAGATTGACACTGTACTCCTCGCTTTGGGGGTGTAGAGAGTAGAAAGATCCAGATAAGGAAAGGCACCGAGCCTGGCCTCCTCTGGGCCAGGAAGCACAAAGGTGCTTGGGGCCTTTCAACCTTGGTGGGATGGGGGAGGAGGGGAATGAGATGGATACCCATGTGGTCACCTCTGACCTGCTGTGACTTCACCACAGCTGCAGAGGCATCCCCAACTCCGTGGAACTGGCAGAAGCCACCTACAATTGTCATTACCTGTCCTTACCACCTCTGGAAACTGAGGACCCGGTGATTTTAAATCTTTCTATGTTATGTCGGTCCTCTGCTCTTTATCTCCACACGGCACTCACCTTTAGATAGTTCCTCTGGATTTTAACTCAGCCCTTGACTATGGACCCTCGTCAACGCACCCAAGTGGCCTCCTCTCAGGACTGTGACTTAAGATTTCCCCCAAGTCGGCCCCTTTACTCCAGCGTGTGCAATCCCCCCTCCTCCCTCTAGAGGGCTCTGAATCAGCGGCAAGTAAAATTATCCACTCCGTTTACATGAACAGTCAAGGATTTTATTTGAAGGATTTGTAGTGACTCATGGGAGGAAGGAGGTAGTGGCCACTCAGGCTAAGGGAGGGCAGATGCCAGGCACCTCATCCTGGGCAGAAGCTCATCATCTTCTCACCGCATGGCTGCTGGGATCCATCCGATCAACTGTGGTTTTCCCAGTCACAAGTCTTTCTGCGCACCAACAGCCAGGCCTGTCTTGGATCTCATGTCTACTCAATGCACAGGGAGGGTTGGACATACTGAGTGGCAGTCCTGCCGGGAGTGCCCATGGTGGCCAGCATCATCCACCCAAGTGGCCTTCTCTGGCCTAGACTGGAGCCACTCTCAGTGAACATTGCCTACCAGGCAAGGGTTACAGGTAGGAGGTGACTGGGGCACACAAAGCCTTAGGGCAGCATTTCTCAACCTGTGGGTCACAACCCTTTTGGGGGTCACATATCAGATAACCTGCATATCAGATATTTACATTACAATTCATAACGGGCAAAATTAGTTATGAAATAATTTTATAGTTAGGGGTCACCACAACACAAGGAACTGTACTAAGGGGTCACAGCATTAGGAAGGCTGAGAAGCACAGCTTTAGGGCTTGACCCGTGGTCACCCAGCAACATAAACATATGGCAAGGATGTGTGGATTCACCTGCTATTCTTGGGTTTGGTATGACTCACCTGGAACCCTTGGAGGCCCCCCCTGTAGACAACGCCCCCCGTAGATACTTTTTGGGGTAAGGGCTTCCTGACTACTGTCGAGAGAACAGCAAGCCCAGACCGCAAAAAGATCCAAAGGAGGCATCTGCAGAAGGGTTGCAGGGGGATGCAGTCCCTCCCAGGCCAGGGCTTGCATCTGCAGATGGGTTCAAGGAAGCAGAGGCGGGACCTGGAGAGAAGGAGGGGGGAGGAGGGAAGTGGAAGGAGGCAGGGCCCTGGGATGCAGGCGGGCAGGTGACAGGGATCCCAGCAGCACCCACTTCTACCCACCCCATGTCAATCACATTCTTACCTGCCAGGGCGGGTAGAGAGCAGATTGGTCACGTGCCCTGATGTGCGAGGCAGCTGGAGTCTCTCTTTTCTTCTGCTCTGTGAGGATTTTATGGTCCCCTGCAATTACTGGGATTCAGCCATTGCAAGGATCTTCTGTGTCCTGGATTCCACAGCATCAGCACACCCACTTCCCCCGTAGACTCACCAAGAGCCTTCCAGAAGATGCTATCTCTGGACACCTCTGGGCTAAGGCCTGGATTCTGGTCAGCTTCAGCATGATGAAGAAAGGTAGAGGCTCCAAGCCAGGCCCCATTTGCAGCCCCCCCCCCCCCCCCCCCCCTGGCCTTAAAAAACTACGGGGACCCTTGCCCCCGGAATGAAGGTAGGAAAGCTTTCCAAGAGCCCTGCTCCCCAGTAGCCTGGGTCTTTCCCACTCTACCTGGAGGTCCCTGAAGTCCTAGCCAGGGAGCAGAGAGGTCCCAGCTGGGTGAACATTGAGGGACTGTTGATTGGATGGTTCTGCTTCTCAGCCAAGTCCCAGCTCAGGTCGACCCATGTTTTGCATTTCCTGAAGGGAGTCAAGGAAGAGCTGTCTACCTGCCAAAGCAACACAGCTCATTAGCAGAGGCTGCTTGAAGATACCCACAGCCCAGCTCAGCAGCTGTCCAGGGTAGGGAACAGAATGTAGGATGAGACAACCTGGGGCAAACTGCAGAGAAGGGCCTGGGGACAAACATGGCTGTAAGGTTCTGAGGGCACCTTTGTAAGAGAGATCTATGTTGCCTTCCTGTGGGGGGCGGGGAGCTGTGCTCACTTTCGGGAGGAAGAGGAGGGGAATCCTCTCCTACCCTGCTGAGCAGGTGGACCTCCCCTCTGGATGCTCACTTTGGGAGCCCCAAAGCTGGAGGGGACTCCAGGGCCACAGGCATCTCACTGTGGGCTTGCTCTCTTGCACAGGCTGGAGAACTGCTGTGGGAGACCCCTGGCTCCAGCTGCTCACAGCTTTGCCTGGTCTACCCCCTCCACACTCTCACCCCCATAGCATGGTCCCCCGGAAATCCCTGGATCCTGTTCTCCAGCTCTCTCCTGCCTTTGTTGGCTGGCTGCAGCTTGTGCCAGAACAAGCAGGAGGGAGGATGGGGGAGGGAGGTCCATGCTTCTGATGGGTTTACACTGAGTCACACAAGCTTGGAATTCAGGCCATCTAGCAGGCTGGTAAGGGCTGTCATGGGAAGGAAGTGTGGCAGTCCCTGTCTCTCTCACATGGACCTTGCCCTTGAGGACACTCTTTGGCATTGACTGTGTCTTCTCCACCCTTTCCAAGGCTTCTCCCTATTCTTTATTTCATACGGTCACTCCCCCAGCGCTTGCTGCAAGCCTGCACGGTGCTGCAGGCTTTCCCTGTGGGGATGCCCTTGTTCCTATATGAGGAAATGAAAATCCAGCTCCAGGGAAAAATCCCCCTGGGTCCTCCCGGGTCCCCTATCTCCATTCCTCAGCACATTGCTGGGTCTTCAGAAGCCTCTAGCTCAGCAGTTCTCAACCTGGCAGGTCACAACCCCTTTGAGGGGGGTCCCATACTGGATATCCTGCATATCAGATATTTACATTATGATTAATAACAGCAGCAAAATAACGTTTATGAAGTAGCAATGAAAAAATTTTATAGCTGGGGGTCACCACAGCATGAGGAACTGTATTAAAGGGTTGCAGCATTAGGAAGGTTGAAAACCAATGTTCTAGCTGCTTCCCACCACCTCTTCAAGACATGACCTACCACCTCCTCACAAGATCCCTGTTTCTACACTTGCTGTCCAGAGTCCCATCTTGACAAACTGACCAGAGCAACCCTTTAAAGACATCCTTTAAAAGGGATAGCTCAGTTGGTAGAGTGCTTGCTCAGCGTGCATGAGGCCCTGGGGTTTGGCCCTCTGCACTACCAAAACTGGGTGTGATGGGGTACGCCTATAACCTAGGTTGGGAGGCCGGAGGATCAAAACTTCCAGGTGAAGGTGACCTTTAGCTACATAGAGAGTTCAAGGTTGGTTTGGGATATATAACATCCTTCCTCAAAAACTGAACAAAGCAAGGAAAAAAACGAAACAAAACAAAACAACAACAAAAAACCCAACCAACCAAAGACCCATCGTATCTCTGTGTAAATCTTTCTTTAGTATCTTTCAATCTCAGTTCCCAATCCTCACCACAGAGGCAACCAATGAGCCCAATCCCACCCACCCCTGCCGCCTCTCTCACCTCACCCCTATCACCTGGTCCATTCTTTTCCAGACACACTGGCTTCCTTGCTTTCTGTGACAGTGTCAACTGTGTCTTGGCCTTGGGGTCCTTGACCATGTTGTCCGTTTACCTGGATGATCTATCTTATCCTGCATAGCCCAGGTCTAGGCCTCAGTCCTCCTGAGGTCTCTTTTCAAATGGAGACTTTCTTAAAGAAGCTATGATGACTAATTTTATGTGTTAACTTGACTGAGACGCGGAGTGTCTAACTATTTGGTCAGTGTATTGAATGTGTCTCCAAGGACATTTTTAAAGATGAGATTAACATTTGTATTAATAGGTCCATAAAACAGTTGCCTAATGTGAATGGGTCTCATCCAGTCCTCAAAGGCCTGTAGTGTGGTTTGAGTGTAAAATGTGCTCCATGGACAGAGAGAGAGAGAGAGAGAGAGAGAGAGAGAGAGAGAGAGAGAGAGAGCAGGAGAGGAGAATAGCCTTGAATGAGGGCCTATGGAGAAGATGGGCTGATATTTAATGGGCTCCACATATTTGGACCTCAGAGTGCTGGTACAGGAGTTGTGGAGAACAGGATATGTGGGAGGACAAGGGCTCAGTTGGCAAGGCCAGGACACCATTAGCCGAAAACAGAGCTCTTGTGCAAACGAGAAACATGTGTTCCCATGGCTGGTACCCCTGTCCAAGAACTGGAGACACAGCTCTACTCTGTGCTAGATTAGGGGAGCAGGACCCCACAAGTGGCTCTTCAGAGACAACTGTGACTTCCCTCTCTCCAGCCACATATCAGAGAAGTCCCCAAGTCCTGCCTCCAAAGGCTGCTCAGCTTCCTACTTCCTGCCATCAGTCCCCAACCCCCACTTATCAGCCCACCTACCCTGACAGTGGCTCTGTACCTTCTAGGAATAAGATGTCACCTTCCCAGTTCCCTCCTGAGACCTGACAAACATAAAACCATGAGCTGGCATGTTGGAAGAGGTTCTCAGTGACCCCCTTCTGCTCCAGCTTCTCCCCTACTGGTCAAGACACTGGTCTAAGTTCTGGAAAGCGCTTTCCTTAGGCCTCTTCCCTGAAGATCATAAGAGGTAGGATAAGCAAGCCCAGTATTTATGCCCTAGTGGGGCAGGGTATAGGGAGGCTGGCTCTCCCTGTGGCTCCAACACCCAACCATAGCTTTGACTCTTCTGCTTGGCACCTTCTTGCTCAGACAGAAGCTATCCCACAGGAGTACTGTCCTCCCTCTAAGCCAGTCCCATGCTCCATCCTTTCTACAGGTCTCCACTCTTCCCACAGAAACTCCTATCACCACCCTCCCTCCTTTTCCTGGTCCAAGCCCTCCCTTGTTGCCCCACCAACCCCACCTGCTTGCAGAAACTTCCCTTGGCCACATTAATCCCTTCCTCAGAATCCCAGTAGCAGTGAAATTCATTTGTCACCCAGCTGCTCACTAGGTAGACATCACCTGAGTGCCTGCACCTGCATGCCCTGTGCTGAATACAATGGAGAAACGAGCCCCATGAGACCTTGCCTGCCAGGGGCTTCCAGATGAGAAGGCCAGTGTGGACATTTCTCCCTGGGTGCTGGGATCACCTCCCACAAACCATTCTGCAGCCATCTGAGCAACCACTCCTGGAGCTGGCCCATCCTCCCATTCCGTTCTCTACTCCTACACAAGTAATGATGGGATCAGGCAGGTGTCTGTAGGTAAATGGTAGAGGACAGACCCAGTGCTGGAGGAACCCAGGAAGCTGAGACTCTCTAAGATGGATGGGATGAGGGAGGGGAGCCTGGGAAGCTTTTCCAAGGTGGTCTGTGCAGTGTAGGGAAGTGAGAGGTGGTTGGGGACAGGGATGTGGAGACAGAATGGACAGCACAAAGGCTCTCAGAAAGACTTCCACCAAAGCTTGATGTTCCGGCCAGCAAATGGGTTTGTAGCTCTTCCAGTGAGCCATAGATCATCTCTGAAGGGTTTTGAGCAGGAAAGGGAAAAGGGACAGGCTGCTGGTAATAGCTTTATAGTAATCTGATGAGCAGCAATGGGGTACAGATTGACCTAGGTAGGTGGGGCAAAGAGACTGGGTTGCAGAAAACTTAAGATATAATAGCCAAGAAAGGACAGGGTACAGATTATCTGCTCGGTGGGGAGAGGGGTCCCAGGGACAAGGGCAGGGGCCTGCCCCAAGAGAATAATAAGGTGGCTAGATCATATACCATAGGCAGTCCAGTTTAATAAGTGGATGTTAAGGACCCGTGATGTACAGAGATAAGCAATGCCACTGTCAGTTTTCAAGATGCAAGATTTGATAATGAGGATGGTATGTGAAGGGCAAAAGTGACCGGAGGAGGCAGAAATAGAAACTAGAGAGAGGAGGAGGCATGCTGTCTTCGGGGCATGGGTCCCTCACTGTGTTATGGACACCTCCACCACTCCAGGATGGTTTTCCCAGCACTGTTCCCCTGCCTAAGATGACAAAGTGTAACAGGACAGCCATGAAGTCTGCAGCCCCACCCTGAGGAAGGTCCTCAGAGTCATGCCTTAGCCCACACAAGGGAAAGGATGCACACCAAGCAGAGCCTAAGCCCAAGGGTTTCACTTAGCTCTGAACACTGTGTGAGTGACCTTGTGTGACTCTGTGCTCCTCTAGCAAAGCACTGGCCACACTTAACTATAAAACAGGAATGCTTCTGCCTTCCAAAGGGGAAGTACGTCCATCCCCCAACGACACACTGCCGCTGCATCTCTACTTTCTTATTCCTTCATTTCTGAAGTCTCAAGGTCAAACTTCTAAATGCCTTTTGAAGCTACCCATTTGTCTCTGGCTACCCCACTCCCACCCGCTACCCTACCCCCGCCCTGCCCTGAGGAAGACCTAGTGCTCCTGGGATCTCTGGGACTAAAGGCCTCCCACTGGCCCACTCCACAGGAGCCCTCTCTCCTCCAGTCCCCCCAAATTTAAATGCAAACCTGCTTTTCTTCCTCCACCACCTAAGACATCCTTAAGTGGTTTCTTGCCACTCTTAAAAGTAAATCACGTCTGATCACCTGCCTTCTCCCCACGCGTCTCCTGTGTCAATCTCCTCCTCTCTCTGGATGCTCCAGCCTTATTGGCATGCCTCCAGCTCCTTGAACACTCCAAGCTCGCCTCGGGGTCTTTGCCCTTGCTGTCCCCTCTGCCGGGGACAATGTCCCTCCCACTTCCCTGGATGACTCCAGCACAGCCTGCAGCAGGGAGCTTAATTATCACTCCCTCTAAGAGACCTTCCCAGAGCACCCAAATTAAACTGACCCTGTTAGTCCATTGCAGAGCGCCTTGTGCTTCTTCCCTGAGCTTTCCTCTCCTTTTGCAAATATATATGCATGGCAGGGGTTCCTTTGTTGGTGGACTTAATGTCTGTCTGTCCCTCTGGACTAGATCCCCGAGGATAGAAGGCTTGTCTGTCTTATTAGCAGCTATACACTCAGCACTCATAATTAGTGTTGACAGAATGGAAGAGAAGGTGCATGAACAAGGAAGGCTGGAAGCAAAGAAGGAAGAGACAGGAAGGGTGGTCTGTGTCTTTGGACCTCCAAAGCAGACCCTCAAAATGGCAGTGCTGGTGACAATGTCCTAAACAGAAGGACTCTGGCTGGTTAAATGAAGCCTAAAGGTGCGTTTCTGTTTACCAGAAAGGCAGATCTCTAAGGCAGTTTCTGTTTATCAGGAACCTCCCTTAATCCCATCCTGGGAAGGTCAACTACTTTGGACAGGGCATCTAGTTCCGAACAGCCTGTATGAGCTCAAAGACCATCCCCTGCTAACTGTCATAAAATCTGCTTGCTTTTCTGACATTTTGCTTCTCTCTGGCCCCTGAACCCCACCCCAAGAAGTAGCCTTGGCAGTTTGATCCCCAACAGACCTTTCTTTCTACCCATGGAGTGGTTCAGTTCAGTGGTTTCACTGAGCCCTCCATTTTAATCTGGTGGCAAGATCTCTGGGTTGAGCTTCTGTGACTATTCTAAGATTTAGGTGGACAGAAAGGGTGGTTGACCAGAGTCTGCAGGGGAATTTGTCCTGAACTGCCCATCCCTCACCACCCTCACCACAAGGACAAACAAAGCAAGGCATAGGCTCCATCCTCAAAGGTGGGTGCTTTCTGTCCACTACTTCCTGGTCATGCGAAGAGGCAGAAGAGAGGGAATCAGGCAGAAGGGACCTAGGAGTAGCCAGAAATGTGACCAAGAAATCAGCCAGAGAAGGTCATTGTCAACACAGACAAGCCACTAGACTTCAGGAAGGACCATGAGCAGACACAGAGAGGCTTTGCGACCTGGGCCTCGGTGTCACAAATGAGCAAAGCTGGGCAGAGAGGCAGGGCAGAACCTTGTCTCAGCTGCTGGTTTGGACCTGTGTCTTGTTTTGCAAACCAGGCTGCTGCCAACGGAGAGAGATTCTCATTGTTCATGGCCCTTGCAAGTGGAAGCGGATGCTACACAGCAATCAGCCCAAAAGCCCTCCCTTTAAAGGCCACATCTTCCTGTTGTAATTGTGATTAACGGCAAGTGAGTGACCCTCCCCTCCCTGAGAGCTCTGGGAGAGGGCTCTTCCAATGGGCACATGATATTTGTTTGTGCGATGACTGGGATGTGGTTTGTTCCCACCAAAAGCTCTGTTCAAGTTTGGTGGCTTTGCTGGGAGAAGGGACCTTTAACAGGGATTCATGCCTTTCTCTTGAGACTGGGTGAGGACACTTGAGAGTCCGGTCACAAGGCCGGTCCACCCCTCTGTTCCCTCCCTGCCTCCCACACACTCAGTCACTTGCACTTTCTACTCTACCTCGGGAAACACGTGGCTCTCACCAGAAACTGAAAAGATGGTAGCATTTTGCTCTTGGCCTTGTAGATCCATGAGCCAGAGTAAATGGATCTTCTTTATAAATGATCTGTCTTCAGACATTCCATTACAGCAGCACAAATCAGACGAGACACTGTGTAATTTCATTTTGTGATTTCGTCACCTGGTGAGTGACTCATCTTTCTTCAGTTTAGCTTCATGTTTCTTGATTTGTCACCTGCCTGGCAACAAGTTGTTCCTTGTCACTTTCTCTGTGGAGTATTTATTTTCATTAGTTCACGTTAAAATAGAAATATTTCTTACTTGAGTGTTCCGCGTTAATTTATAGGCCAGTATTTATATTCTTTTTTATCAGCTCAGTAATAATATTTTCCAGACCTATTACAAGTTCCCATTGTCTTCATGGTTTCATTAGCCATAAAATGAAACTAAATAGAGTAACAGTTGTTTAATTTAACATATGAATCTTATTCTTGTTCTGAAAATAATTTAGATAAAAATAACGCTGTGTACACTGACTGGTGATGAACTGAGACAATGCCATTTATAGAACTCCATTCTATTGATATCTTTAGCGTTCCTTTCTTTCTGATGATAATGAAAATCCAACCCCTCACTTCCCATTCCACCTACTTAAACTCCCATGGGGGAATTGGACTGGGAGATAGGGGAGGGGCCTCCAATCTTGAAGACTGTCGGCTCTCCACATCAAAAGGGGGGTATGGACATTTTCTTCTGGATGTCCTGAGTCCCCGGATAACTGTGTTAGAGGATCTGACTTCAAGAAAAAGACTTTTCTAGAAGGTCAATCGCTCCCTCATTTCAAGAACAGATGAGGCCTGTCGGCAGCACCTTCTGAATTTGGAGGGGAGAGGAAACCCCATACTGCACAGCTGGTGACCAGGTTGCACCCTGGGTGTGGTCCTGGGAATCATGCTACCAGGGCTGGAGCGGTCCTCAGAGATGGCCTCCAGCTCTGCAGACAAGTAGCCCAAAGCTGGTTCTAACAAATGCAAACAGAGCTGTGGGAGCTGGAGACCTCGGAGTGGGGGAGTAGGAGCCAAGGGCTTGAGCAGGTTTTTTGTTTTTGGTTTTTCGAGACAGGGTTTCTCTGTGTAGCTTTGCGCCTTTCCTGGAGCTCACTTGGTAGCCCAGGCTGACCTCGACCTCACAGAGATCCGCCTGCCTCTGCCTCCCGAGTGCTGGGATCAAAGGCCTGCGCCGCTGCCGCCGCCGCCACCACCACCACCACCACCACCACCCCCACCCCCCTGCTTGAGCAGGTTTTACAGCTCTATTAGGAAGAGGTCTTCTCTGGAGGATTTCACTCTCTAGGCTGTGCTCTCTGCATGGCGACAAAACACACAACAACAGCAACTTGAGGGTCAGTAACAGGACTCAGTGGGTAAAAAGCACTTGCCTCCAAGTCTGACAACCCGAGTTCAGTCCTAAAATCCTCATGGTGGAAGGAGAGAACTGACTTCCAGGAGTTGTCCTCTGACCTCTACATGCATACCATGCACAAGTGTGCACACTCACACATGCAATATATAAATGTAAACAACAACAACAACCCCCCCAAAAAAAACACAAAACAAAACAAACAAGCAAAAAAGCCGCAGTGCAACCTAAGGAGGGAAGGGAAGGGTTGGTTCACAGCTAGAGGGTACAGTGCACCACGGTGGGGAGGGCTTGGCGGCAGGAGCGTGAGGTGGCTGGACACAGTGAGGCTGTAGACATGGAGGACAGAGAGAAGAAAGCTAGTGGTGAGCTCACTTGGTCCTTCCTTCCCAGTCCAGCACGCTGGCCCATGAGTGAGGCCACCCGTAGGTAGGGCTGATCTGCTGACATCAGCTAACCCAACCTAGGAACTACCTTACATGTATCCCTAGATGTTTCTCTCTTAAGTGATCCTAGACCCTAACAAGATGTCCCTCAACACAAACCACCATACCCTCCACACAGTGACCTCATCCCAGGCTGGTGGAAGGTCCTCTGGTGACCACCACTGCTTCCTGGGCTGTGATTCCCAACACAGTAGCAGGCAGGTGCTGGACAAGGCTGGACAGACTCAGAAAGTCCTTCTTGACACTCTTCTACCCTCGGCCTAGGTGCACCCTCTTCACCAGGACCTACACCAGCACATCCTGGGTGTCCAGATGGGAAGCCATGACTGACTCTACAAAGGTTTCATTTAGACTCGAGGACCAATGCACAGGTTCCTGATTGCCGCCTCTATGTCTTTTCTCTTCTACCCCCACCTCTGTCTCTATTTTTACTTCCCCCAAACAAACCTCCTGGGGGCGGAGGGGACAATAAATAAAGTCACAGGGGGGAAAGGCAGCAAGAAAAGTGAAAGGAAGAGTGTTTTATACCCAATTCCCATCCAGGGCTACAGAACGGGAGGCCAGGGCTGCCCTGGGAGGGGAGGCTGGAGGAGAGCAAAGCCAGTGTGTACCAGCACCAGGCTTTGACTGTGACTCGCAGATGTGGTGAGGAGAGTATGTTTGCATCAGGAATAATCCTGATGGCTGAGTCAGAGCAGAGCCGGGCTCACACTGCCAGCCCCTAGTCCCTCGTACTGGACTTGAGCAACAAAACACAGGAAACACCAGTCTCCTATCGTAGGGTGACCGCAGCACAGGACTGCGGCGGTTGGTGAGAGCAGGGAACCACACAAGGTGAGGCAGGCAGTTTTGCTTAGTCGTCTACCAGGGCGCTTTTCAGGTGAATGCAGGGCTACTGATATGGAGCAAATTGAAGAGTCAAGATGGCTTGTAGGGATGAATTCTGCCCCTCTTCCACTCTCCTGTAGAAGTTCTAACTCCCAGTACCTCTGTACATGACTACCTTTAGAGATAAGGCCTTTAAGACTAATGATTAGATTAAAATAAGTTTCTTGGTGGGGGCACTATTCCAATGTGTTCTTTAAAAAAAAATCATTGTACATATATACATTGTATATGGTACTGTGTTGCGTAAGGATACGTTCACACTACTATGAATTGTACACTGAGTACAAGCCCTCATGCCTCTCCTCTCCTCTTTCTAACGCAGTCAGTGTTCTCTCTGTGTGTGTGTGTGTGTGTGTGTGCACGCATGCCAGAGGCTGATGTTAAGTTTCTTCCTCTCGCTTTCTGCCCTACTTTTTGAGGCAGAATCTCTCACTGAACCCAAAACTTTCCAATGCAGCAAAGACTGGCCAGCCAGCAAGCCCCAGGAATCCTCCTGTCTCTGCCTTCCCAGGACTGCGATTACAGATGTGCTCTGCCTCTCCCAGCTGTTTTATGTGGGGTCTGGGGATCATCACATGTACGCAGCAAGCTCTTAACCAACGAAGCTGCTGCCTTAGCCCGCAGTCTGAGGGGGTTTGTTGTTGTTGTAATGATTATCGATATGTGATCTGACTGTGTAGCTCTTGCTGGGCTTAAACTCACAGAGATCTGCCTGCCTCTGCCTCATGAGTGCCTACATTAAAGGAATGAGCCACCACACCCAGCAATAACCTGTGTTCTTTATAAGAGAATGTTCTATTTGGGAGCTACAGACAAGCACCTGGTTTCCTACCTGTAGCCCTCAGAGCTGTGAGAGAGACTGAGGGCTCTACAGCAGCCCTGGTGGGTACGTGGCTGAGGGCTGGGTCGCTATGCAAAGAGCAAGACTTCTTAAAGCTGCTGGGATAGGAGAAAAGAACAGGGTCACCACAGTTCATGCAGGAGCTCAGGTAAGCCCAGGGGGTGGGGTGAGGTGGGGGATGGGTAGTAAGACCTCAGGAGGTACTTAGAGCAAGCCTTCTGGAGTGATCCTAGGAAGACCTCACCTTCAGAGCAACAACCACACCCCTAGGGCAAATGCTGTGCTGTAGGGTCATAGGAAAGAAAGGACTTTCAGCCCACCAGGATCAGTGTCTATCAGAGCAAAATTCAATATATTTTAAAGGAAGAGAATATAAAATATATTTGCTATAGGACATCATTCACAGTGTCCAGAAGATCACGACAATATTTTAGACATAAGAAATGGGAAAATGTAACCTATGGTTAAGAATAATCAACTCACAATTGTAAAGCAACAGAAACAAGTCCTCAAGTAAGAGAGATGTTAGAATTAGTAAATACAGATGTTTATACAGCTCTTACAAAGTTTAGGGGTTTACAAGTAGAGGATACATACATGAGTGCATACAGAAATTTCTACAGAAAAATGCTAACTATTCACGAAGATGACTCAGTGGGCTAAGGTACTGTCCACCAAGTCTGGAAACCTGAGTTCAATTCCCAGGACCCACAAATTGTCTTTTGACCTACACACACACACACACACACACACACACACACATAAAAAAAAAACAAAAAAAAAAAACCTTATCAGTATCTTGAAAACTAAAAACCAGAGAGAGCAGGGCCACATTAACACTACTGATTATGGCTGACTTCTCAAAGGAGATAACGAGGAGGCAATGAAACATCTTTTTGGGGTTGAAAGAAAACAAACGCCCTTCCCCTTAAATAACCTGTCAACTCCAAATTATATATCTACTGAAGATGTTTTTCAAAACAAAGGATTAAACTTTTAGAAATATAAACACCGAGAGAATTCATTCTTAGGCAGATATCCATGTCAACACTGATAAAGAAAGTTCTTCAAGCTGAATGGAATCGATACCAGACAGACGTTGGGATCATACAGGAAGAAGAAAGAAATTAAATACATGGGTAAATGCCAAAGGCTATTATTATTCCCTTTGTTAATTGTTTTAAAGACAACTATAACGCTGGACATATAAAATACATACAAGTCAAATTCTTGGGGCTGGAGAGATAGCCCAATGGTTAAGAGCACTTTCTGCTCTCCTGGAGGACCCGGGTTTGGTTGCTATAGCAGCCACTGTAACTCTAGTTCCAGGGATCCAATGCCCTCTTCCAGCTTGCATAACACATGTGGTACGCCTCTTCTGGCACCATGTAATACATACACGCATGTGGTGCACATAAACCCATAAAGGTGCGCGCGCACGCGCGCGCGCGCGCGCACACACACACACACACACACACACACACACATACACACACACACACACCACACACACAAATAAAAAGTAAGTAAGTCTTAGAAGAAATCAAATGTTTGACGATAATAGCAAAAAGGATAAGGAACAGCAATGATTCCACAATCCACAATAAACGCTACATTTTCTAGAAAGTAGTAGCATAGTAAGTGGGCTGACTTGATTGTTAAGGAAGTGGATTCTACCACACGTATTGATAACTGTATTAGCGTGAGAAATGTTGAGGACATTATGCTAAGTGGACAACGCCAGGCACGAAACACTGTACTGCACAATTCAATCTACGTGAGGCTATTTCACAGGTGAAACCATTGTGACAGAAAGGTCAGTGGTGGCCTAAGGCCAGGGGTTGGAAGAAGGCCTAGATTATAAAAAGATACTAAGAAATTGTTTAGGGAGATGTCTGGTGATAGTTTTCATCAACATGACACAAGCTAGGGTCACGGGAGAGGAGGGAGCCTCAGCTGAGGAAATGCTTGCCTCAGACTGGCGTGTGGGCATGTCGGTGGGAGCATTTTGCTGATTGTTGGTTGATGTGAGAGGGCCCAGCCGCTGTGAGTAATGCCATCCCTGGGCAAGTGGTCCTGGGAGATAGAAGAAAGGTGGCTGAATATGAGCCTGGCAGGCAGCCAGGAAAAGCATTCCTCCACAGCCACTACCTCAGTTCCCGCCTTGAGCTCCGGTCCTGGTTTCCTCTGATGAAGGACTGCAAAGCTGTAAGCCAAATAAGCTGTTTCCCCATGCTGGTTTTGGTTTGTGTCTTATCACAGCAACAGAGAAGCGGACAGGACAAGATGGAATAAAACTATATCACCAGTGTGGTGGGGTTGTGTGCTCACACAATTACTAAAAATATCGAACTCCACAAGTGAACTTTATTGTGTATAAAGTATACCTCGGTAAAGCAAAACCAGAAGATCTGGCTAAGAATATGAAGAACATAGAATATTGATAAAGGGAAATCAAGTTGGACTGGGAGACTATGATTGCAGCGCTCCAGGACTTACAGCCCCTAGTGGGAGCAGTGTGGTGGTCCCACACAGGGAGGGGAGCTATGCCCAGGTGAGGAGGAGAAATGAGTCCTTCCTCTCGGCCCCGTCCCATGGTGTGCTCTTGCTAGTTGGGTTACTATAGTCTTCCTAATAGCCCCAAAGCCCTCTGCTCCTGCAAGTTCCTGGTGGCCACTCTGCTCTGCCCACACTGACCTTCTTCTGGTTCATCAGACTCATATGACACGCTGGGCCCTTTGCTGCTGTTCCCACCGCCCGGAATGTTCTTCTCTCAGCCCCAGGTTACTACCTTACCTCATCCAGGTTTTTGCTCAGTTCTCAATTTCTCAACAAGGGTTCCACAGATACTCTACAGGACTCTACAGCCCTTACCTGGCTTTATATCTCTACTTTTCATTTTGGTCTTGCTAAATTACTTTATGCTGGGTTTTTATCCCCCCTCCCCCTTTTCTTGAGATAGGGCCATCCTCTGTAGGCTGATCTGGTCTAAAACTTAATAATCCCGTTCCTGCTACCCAAGTGCCAGAATTCCAGGCATAAGTCAGTACCATCAGCTTATGATTTGCTTATTTCTGAGGTCCAGTATTGTCTGTGTCTGCTGTTGACTATAAGCTTACGAGAACAGATGAGTAGAATGTCTTTGCCCAGTGTTCCTTTGAATTTTATTTGTAGAAGGCTTTTAGCTATGAACTGCATGTGGCCTTTAACTGAGAGCTGCACTTGGCCTTTGTCGGTTTAATGGGTAGTTGGCATTTTCTCCCAGTTTGTGGCTTTTGATTTCTCCCTTCTTCTTGTGATTCATTTGATGAATGAGGCCTCTTTGCCTTTTTTTTCTTTTTCTTTTTCTTTTTCTTTTTTTTTAGATTTGAGACAAGAACTCACCATGTAGCCCTGGCTGTCCTGGAACTCACAGAGCTCCACCTGCCCCTGCCTCCACCTCCTGAGTGCTGGGATTAAAAGTGTGCACCACTACGCCCAGCAGAGGTCTTTACTTTTAACATGGTTGTTCTGTGTCTGGATTAGAGAATCTCTCACTGTCCAAGTTCATATAATCTGTTATCTTCTAAAACTTGACTAGTTTTTTCTTTTAAATGAGAATATTGTATATATCTGGAATTGAGTTTTATGAAGGATGGGAGGTATGACAGAAATTTCATTTTTTTCCCACAGTAGATAACCGGTTCCATTCCATTTACTACACAGTTCCATCTGACCCAACAAATCTGCATTGCCCCTCCTTGCCAAGGGTCAAGTCTCCACATTCCCAGTTCCCTCTCCTGTCTGGGCCCACTCTGCACCACACTGTCCCAGTCAGGGCAGTACTAACATACTTCATGACTTCGGGCAGGCCATTCTTCCAAGTTCATTTTCTACGACTGGCTTAAAAGTTTTTATCCAATACATAAATCACTTGATACCTTTAGAATAGAACACATAGGTATATATGATTCCATAGATATCGAACTAGATAGATATGTTTATTATTAAAAGCTTAAAAACCAGGCTATCAAACAGTTTAACCAGATGTTTCGAGGTGAATTCACAGATTTATATTTTTGAAAGACAGAATGGCTATGTCGCTGCTAACAGCAATTATCCCTGGTTGGTGAAACTGTGGATGCTTCCTATTGTTTTCTTGGTCTTTATCTCTGATTCACAAATTTTCTACTATGAGCATAGATTATTTGTCATGAGGGGGAAACTAGCTTTGTAATTATTTTTAGGTAATGATGTGTGACTATTAAAAGGGAACAGGAAAGCTCTGTGAACATTCCAAGCCCTCTGTCCCGGCTCTTCTGAAATATAACAACAAATAATAAATGTTGGGAGTGATGGAGACGCTAACTGCCCTGATCTGATCGTTACACGATGTATACATACATCAGAACATCAGACTGCATCCACAGACATGGTCAATCAAAAATAACGTAAAACTGGGCCAGGGAGATGGCTCACCGGATACAAGAGAGAGCTGTATAAACACGAGGACCTGAGTTCGAATCTTCAGGACCATGCAAAATGCTGATGTGGTGCCTATAACCTCAGAGCTGCAGGCGCAGAGACAGGATGCTGGAGCTTGCAGTCCCTCCCCCAAGAAAAAAAAACTACAAAAGAAAAGGGGGTGAGGCAGTCAGGCAGCCGGTGGGGCATAGTGTATAATCAGGAGGCCCGCGCTTTCATGTGGCTCCTGGGAGAACACAGCCGTGGCCAGAGGAAGCACAAGGAGGAGCTGGCTCGGGGGCCAGAGGACATGGTAAACTGGCGTTTGGAGGAGATGAGTTGGAGGGCAGGAGAAGAGTCTGGCTCAGAGCTGAGGCAGTAGGGGCTCTCAGAGCACCTGAATTGAGGATGGAGGGTCTGGGAGCTCAAGGGAACACTGGAGTGGGAGGGGCCAGAAAGGAGAGCAGCCTGGTAACCAATCAGGAGGAGTTAGAGGGAAGTAATGGGGGCTGGGTAGTAGAGGAAGGAGGAGGAAGAGGATAGGAGATGGGAAGGAAAAGGGGGTGGGGGTAGAAGGAAGAGTAGTGGAAGTAGGAGGAGGAAGGGGAAGGAAGGAAGAGGGGAAGGACAGGCGAAAAAGGAGGTGGAAAACTTGGATCTTGGGTGGGACAAGAAAGAGGAGGGATGCTACCTGAGGGGGTTCTGGGGATGACCCTGCACTGGACCCCGTGAGAGTAATCCAGGCCAAAGCAGAGCTTGAGGAAGGGCATAGAGAAGACAGCACTGGAACCCAGGGAGAATGCTTTTTCTAGAAGTTTCTAATCCAGGGAAAGGAGGCAGAAAGATCGCCTGCAGCAGCAGAGGGAAGTGAAGCTTCCAGGGAGCCTTGTGCACAGGCTGTGGGGAGGGAAGCGTACTGAACTGCCCTCTCCTGTGTCCCCCGAGTGCCCCCAGGCTTCCCAAGGGCAAGCAGGGGCTCATGCACCCAATGGCAGCTGCATTCTTCCTGTGACTCACTGTAGAGTACACTTCCTGGTGTTCCAATGGAACCTCCCAACTCCATCGACTTTTTGTAACTGTCAAGGAGTGTCAGAGCGTGAAACCCGTTACATAAGTGATCTAGCTGAAGCCAGGGTGCACTCTATTTGTTTTGTGACAGGGCAAAAATGGAAACTTTTGCCTCAAGGCAGAAATATAAAACAAAGACAGAATATGATAGCCTCTTCGGGAGAGGCCTGCATGTCCTGCGTGTCCCTGCTGCTCCTTGCCAGTTTGTGGAACCTGGGTACCTCCCTGGCCTCGGTGTCTGTCTTCCAGCTCACCCATCAAAACCCTCACTCCAGCTCAGCCTATCAGCCCTTTCTTTTACTCTCAGAGCTCAATCATAAAACATATAACACAAATATAATACAACCAATAAGTAATCAAGGGTTGAGGATGCGGCTTAGCAGGAGAGTGCTTGTCAATATGCTGAGCAGTCCCAGGTACTGGAGAAACAACAAATCAAAACACCAATCAATCACATGAACAAACCAAAAGCTTGGTACTTGGACTGGAGATGTAGCTCAGTTGGTAGAGTGCTTATCTAGCATACAGAAGCCCCCAGCATTGCATAAACACGCATGTTGGTACATGCCTGTAATCCCAGTACTCAGGAAATGGAGGCAGGAAGATCAGAAGTTCAAGGTCATCCTTAGCTGTACAAGAGGTTCAAGGTCAGCCTGAGCTACAAAAAAACAAAACAAAACAAAAAAGAAAACAAAAACAAAAACCACTATCTCAAAAAAAAGTGATAAGAAAATTAAAATTGCGGCTTTTAACTTTAGTAGGGTCTCATTACTCCACAATAAGCCTGAGTGGCCCCACTTCTCAACCACTGCCAACCGTGACTGCCAATTTTCCCCTGAAGACAACTTTGACTCTGGTGAGCACTGAAGCCTCCCGTTGTAACCTGCCCCAGTATCCTTCGGTCCCCAGTGGGGTCTAGTCCATGTCACTGCACTATGTTTCTCCTTCACACCATGAGTCTCACACCAGGGCCGTCCCTCCTCCTACTGAAAACCATGCTGCTGTCATGGGCTGGTTCCCTTGACACTCTGAAGCCCCTTTTTCTCACTTCCCCAAGTTCTTGCTCTCTCCTGTATCTCCTGAGAGCCCTTCTTCCTCTGCTCTCATTCCTCTCCTTCTCAGTTAAGCTTTTGACGACAGCGATCTGTTGTTTCATATGAAAACATTAATGGGAACAAGAATAAAATATCACAAATAGAAGGCAGCAGAAGAGTATCAAATTAATAACATATATGACCACAAAAAGCTTGTTCCCGGAATGTGGAGTCTGAGTGTCAAGAGATAAGATAATACAATCCATCTCAGGAACAGAATCAAATGGTATGATCCTTTGACAGACACCCCCCCCCCAGACACTTGATTAAGCCCATCTCTAGAAATCAAAGCACAAGATAAAACCAGAATAAGGACAAATCTAATCAGGAGCCAAGTATATTTGTTATCTATCTATCTATCTATCTATCTATCTATCTATCTATCTATCTATCTATCTATC
>CABHPH010142924.1:0-11254 GCA_902168325.1 Peromyscus nudipes
GTCTCGGTGCTGGGAATCGAGCACAGGCCCCCGGGAGAACAGCATGTGCTCTTAACCACCGGGCCAGCTCTCCAGGTCTCTCCAGGCCTGGAAGAACACTTCCTGTTGATAAGGTTCTGTCTTCCCCAGGTGGCTAGGTGTAAGAGGGTCACTAAGCTGTAAGGAGTTTGCCCTGTGGCGGGCGAGCCTGTTGGGTGAGGCCATGGTGATGGCAGACGTGCCATTCGAGCTATAACGGAAGCAGTGTTTGGGGGCACAAAGCCAAGGACCATTGCTGACAATGCATGGGGTCTGTGGGATTCGGTGCACTCACCGAACTCCCTAGTGGCCTGGTTGTTTTCTTCTCGGGGCATCTCCTTCTCTTCTGTCACATTCTGAAGTGCACCACTATGCTAGGATTGTGTGGCAGTAAACATTGTTAGGTGTAAGATCTTGGGGACAGGGATTGTGTGGCTGTTGTCCGTCATTGTGCCCCAGCAGCCAGCATCTATACAAACGGAAGTTTGAGGATGCCCAAGCTGGATGAGAGCACAGAGCTACACTTAGCCGCAGGCAGTCTGGTCCTTCTCGTGATGCCATGTCTGAAAGTCAGTTCCATAACTAGATTCACATCCCATCTTTTTAAAAATCAATTTCTTTTCCATATTTTCCCTGGGAAGTAACTGGACATATCCAGTTCAACAAGTCCAGAGTAAACCTTTGTAGTTCCTCAGATTCCTGTACCACATCTCCTGCCCAGCTCTCTCCAGTGTGCTTACTCTGCAGTGGGTGCTCATGCCCAAGTGCCCAGCCAGAGACTGGGGTGTGATTCCTGACTCCTCTGCTTCTGCGTCTCCTGTCAGGGTCCCTCTCATCACCTCAGCTCCGTCCCACATTATGAGCTCTGCTAATGATCCCAAAGTTGAGACCAAGGTCACTGCCCCTGACATGAGTCACATGTTGTCAGCTGGAACTTGTAGACAAGAGCCTGTGGGCATGAAAAGGCATGTTGTGGTCCATCTGATAGACATGTGTGGACTGCCTGTGGTCCTGGCTGGCCTGGAACATGCTGTGTAGTCTAAGCAAGCATCAGGGTCACACTGACTTCCCCCTTCTACCCTCCCTGGTACTGGGATTACAAGTGTAAGCCACCATACTCCATGAGCATTAAATAAAAAAGTGTCAAAATCAGATATTGCAAAACAAAAGGTCCAGATTTGAGACATTCTTGGGACATTAGAAGGTCTGCAGCAGCAGGAAAAGATGGCAGTCACTCCCATAGAGGAGAGCACAGCCCGCCCCGCCCCTGTGACCCAGCGCCCTGCCCAGGAGCGCCCTGCCCAGGAGCGCCCTGCCCAGGAGCGCCGGCCACTGGAGTGCTCACAGTTTCTGTGCTGTGTTTGTAAACCGCAGCTCTGCTGACAGCCTCTCCTCCCAGCCCCTGGACGAAGCTTACACTCCAGTCCCCGGCACAAGCCTGCCCGCGCGCTGGCCGTCTCTCCCCGTCTCTAGCTCCCCTGTGCTCTCTCTGTCCTAGTCCTCGTTCTCAAGTTCCTTTTGGCTTCAAATCTTGAGGTTTCCTCTCCAGGTTTCCTTTCACTAGACAACTTCAGGCCTGTGCTCGGAGCCTGGACCTGCGCTTGTTTTAGCTTTGTTAGTTTGTGTTGTAAATGCTTTTCCTGAAGTCTCTCCCCATGACCTTTAGGTCTGGTGTTTTATTTTAAATAACAGAGCTTGCTTTTTAGTTTTACAGAAACTCTCAGTGGAAAGTCCATCAAACTCCCGGTGTGCCCGACCACCACCCGTGTCACTGGGTCTCATTAGCGTGGTGCCCTTGTTCCAGATGAGTCATCATTGACACATTGTTCTCAACTAAAGCTCACAGTTTACACTCTGCTTCTATGAGGCGTGTATCCACCACTTCAGGGCCACGTGGGATCATTTCACTGTCCTGAAATTCTCCTGAGAGACTCCTGCTTTATCCCTTCCCGAGTCCCGGCTACCTGTCAGCTTTACTCAGGTTTCCTTGACCAGCTTCCCTTTAGTTTCCTCGGCTTCTTCAAAAGTCAGCCTTGCACTCACTCAGAGATCAAAGCATCACCAAGGCTTTTGGAAAAAATTGGTCATTCTCAGCTCCTCTTTGTGCCTGTGTCTGAAGCAGTCACTCCTCTTTTAGCAAAGCCCCCACGGTCCATCCCACTACCTGGGGATGTGCACCTGTATCCAGGTGGCTTGCTTATCTGGTGCCGTTAGCATGGAGGAGGGCAGCTGGCTCTCCTGCATACTTTGCTCCCCACGTTCCTTCCCTCAGTTTAGCTGGGTTATCACTGAGCTTAGATTTGTATTTGAGGAAATGTTTGTCTTCACAGCTGAACAGCACAGTATTGTTTTTGTTCTTTTCTATGATCTCCCCGGACAAGATTCTTGAAATAATGACCTTGAACTTCTGACCCTCTTGCCTCTTCCTCCAAGTGCTGTGATGAAGGTGGACACACCAGGCCTGTTTTATGTGAGGCTGGGGATGGAAGCCAGAACTTCATGTCTGCTAGGAACACACTTAACCAGCTGAACCACATCCCCAGTATGCTAATTCATTGTAAATTCATTGCTTGCCTTGCCAGTCTCTCTTGAGATATTTACAAATTCACCAGCTCATGTGACACCTCTTTACTTTGGTGTCTTTCACTTTCTGGATCTCATTCTTCTTGGAAAAGGGTACCTGGGAGACAGTGGTTTTTAGTCCTTGCATATCTGAAAATGTCTATCTTTCTGTGATGCCATTTGGAGTTGCGTTAGTGAGATTGTGTCACTGGGCAGGATAAATGGCCGTGGATAATTGCAGCCTTGCCCCTGAGACAGTGAGTGCTTTCCTACTTGATTATATTTCCATTACAAGCCGAGTGCGTGCCCACCTGTAGTCACAGCTACTTAGAAGGCTGAAGCCAAAGGATCACTGGAGACCAGGAGCTGGGACCAGTCTAAGCAACATAGTGAGAATTTGTCTCAAAAAATAAAGAAATCAGTTCAGATAGTAGAGGAATATGTATTTCTCACTTTGGCATCCTCAGCACCCAGCAAAGGGGCTTAATACTCGACATAAATCCTAGCCAAAGGTTTGATTATGGGGTGTCTATCTGAAATGCTGGAGAGCACCATGCCCAGGACTTACAGCCTTGTCTTCTAAGAATACCTATTTTGTTTTTTATTATTGGAATTTGTTAATTCAGACAAATGTTGCTGTTTGTCTAGCAGGCTCAGTGCTATCCAGTGTACAAAGTATTCTGTCCTTGGAAATTACTGGCATTTACAAAGTTTTCATTATACTTGTTCTTGGAGCAGATTAGATGTGTCCTAGAAACTGTTTAGTAGAGACGGAACTACTTTAAAATGGGCTATTGTGCTGTCTTGTTGGGTGAGCTGAAAGGTCTCCTTTATCTTGCAGGTGGTCACCATGGGCCTTTTCCGAACCATTGCTTTGTTTTACCTGGGAAGTTTTGATAATATAGTTCGCCGCTGTATGGTGCAGAAAGCAAAACCTGAAACTGTAGACAAAACTGCCTAATTCTTGCCCCTCGGACAAAAGACTGTATCCAGTGATCTGAACGGCTTGCTGCTAATGGAACTCGATTTTTGGCCTCCGGACTCTTGTGTCTTGTTTTTGAATGTGTGAGATTGGACCCAGTGCACTTCAGGAATCTGGCTGCAAGCAAGGGACGGAGTTGTCTCTACAACATCACCGTTAACACTATGCAAATATGGACCAGGACACCATTGGGTTTTCTGGGCTTTGAGGCAAAGTGGTGATCATGTGAGAACTAGTAACAGGAGAACAGGGTAAAGAATAGAATTCCAGAATGGCAAATTTGGTTTTTTCATTTATCCACCTCTTGCCCATAGAGATCAAGAAATGTACTTGTGGCACTTAAGAATTTTTGAGGGTTTCTTTTGTTTTTTGGTTTTAATTTTTCATGAAAGATGGTGTCTGGGTTTTCATTAGGGTTTTTTTTTTTTTTTTGGTTTTTAATTTTTTTAGCATTTTTTATTCAAGGTGTGTCTTCCACATAGCCAGTGAGTCTGACTGTCAACTCCTCTCTGCTGTGTTTGGTACTCGCTTCTGCTAGTGAAGCTGGCTTCTCTCTCTTTGATCCCTGTAATCTGAGGGGGATGGGAGAGTGGTGCAGAGGAAGGCAGGGCTGAGTCCTCTGCATAGGCAAATGGGACTTTCTTGTCTTCTTAAGACTAATGCTTAGAACATTTTTATTTTTATTCATGGGGAAAGGTAGCTTCTTTACATGTTTTCTGAATAGAAATAAAATCTCATAGAAGCTTAAAAGTTTACAGTTTCTTCAATAGTCAAGATGATCTGAAGTTCACAATTCCATTACAGCTCAGTCTCCGTGTTCTTCCCAGCTCTCTTTCTAATTTTGCTTATTCTTCTGCAGTATTTTTGTAAAAAAAAAAAAAAAAAAAAAGAAAGAAAAGAAAATGGAGACAAGCACAGATTTTTTTTTACTTTTTAAATTAATTTATGAATTCATTAAAACAAAAAATTTAAAAGCATTCTTATATTTTTGGTTGTGAGCCTAGTCTCTAATGGCTGAACCATTTCTCAGCCCAAAGCATGCCGTTTTTATCCTCACAGCATACATGTAGCTTTTAGGGAAGGCGGCTGGTTGCAAACTTCTCAGTGAAGTTACTCGTAAAAGATGATCGATTTTGAGCACCCTCATTTGGGAAGTGAGATGCTCAGCTGTTCTGTCTCACGCTGACTCTGAGTAGTGTCTTCAGTGTGTTAAGGAGATCTACGTGCCTCGGTTGCAGGTCTGCCATTCCTTGAGAGAATCTGCGTCAAGTGCCTATGATGAGTCTAGTCTGTATCCCCACTCATTCTGTTCACTGCACAGCTCAAGGACAGTTACCTCTGTCTTGATGTTTCGTCCTGTCCACCTTGCATTCCAGTTCATCCCACTGGGAAAATACCTCTACTTTCAAAGAAAAAAACTTTTTTAACTGTTAAAAAGTAAGTAAAAGACAAAAACAACAACAACAAGTTATTGAAAACCTAGAAATTATTGTCATCAGAAACATTCGGGTTTTGCTTTTCTCTTTTCTTTCCTTCCTTTTTTTTATTGTGGCCTGGTCTCCTGCCTCAGCCACCTGAGTGCCGGCAGAGCAGCCTTGCGCCACCATAGCCAGTGAGCCACGCGTTTCTTTGCTCTTTGAATTTTCCAAGCTCTTGACTTTATGGTGGCCTAGTTTTTAATGAATCAGGTATTTAGTGACTCCCTCTTCATGCAGACCTGAGAAGAACAGGTTTTAAATATCATGTGCATTGCTTGTCGTGACCTCATTCTGTGTACAGGAGTAGGTGGGCAGTGCCCAAATGGGTCCAAGACCCCTCCAGTCTGATCTGCCAAAGTTTGCAGTTCGTGTGGACAGCTGCTGGGGTGGGACAGTGGGGTAGGTTCCCGTTCACAGGAAACAACTGCACCCGTCTGGACAGTTTCCAGTTTTATTTTCTTACAAATGTTCCCAGACACTTGGCACCTTCTACTATTGTCTGTTAAAATCTAGTCCAAGATGGAGTCTGACAAAGTACAATTAACTTCTTTCATTATACCATTTTCAGACAGTCCTCAGGTAGGGGATGGCTATGTGGATAATGCCTGAAGTAAACTGAAGAGCCTTGTTTCATGGTGGGAGATGCTAATGCTCCGGCTTACACTCAGGTTTGCAGACCATGATGCCACGGCATGAGTCTTTCAGCCAACATGTTAGAGGCCCCAACACCCTCGCTCAGAAAAGTGCGGAATGTGCTTTATTTTTTCTTCTGAGTTGATACCATGATTCATGTCAGCAGAACTTGAACTTGTTGTGAGTATTGCAGTTTTTATTCACGTTACATCAGTCTCACGTGCCCGCTTGTTAACTTCACCAGACTCCAGGCAAATGTCATGTGTATCAGTGTGTGTTCCGCATTACCTTTGAAAAGTCCAACAGATGGTAAACTTTGAAACACAGGTATGGAATGCCACATTTAAGCAGTGTCCCACAAAACTGATTTCATCCCAGATGTGGAAATACTACATTTTTCCACTCAGAAAAAAAATGGTTTGGTGGGAGACAGTTCAGTTGTTAGGGAAATTATCGGCTTTTTATTTTTTCCTGAGAGTTGGAAATTCTTTACCACATGTTAAGGCAGAGTCCCACCACTGAGTTACTAAACCGAGCCCTAGGCTTATAGTTCTGCTCTAGTGTTTCCTCTGAGTGACCAAGAGCTTGTGGGGTTTCAGTTCTGAGTGCCAGCTCTGCTAGGTTGTGTTGTATTATTTTATTGTAATATATCCTATGTTTATTGAAAATTAATGTCACTCTGCTGTATTAATTCCAACATAATTTAGGGACCCTTCATAATTGAGAATGAATAGGAAACAATCTTCATTTATTTATTTAAAAAAAAAAAAAGAAAAAGTCACAGCCTAGGGAAGTGATTGGGTGGGAAGACACTTGCCTAACACATGTGAGGACCTGGGTCTGATTCCTCAGCCCAGTCCAAAAACATCCTTTACTAAAGTTACTCTCTCCTATAGTTTTAAATTTTAATAATTTGCAAAGTTGATTATTTATAGTGTTGTGGTCTCTTTCCATTAATACTTACATATAATTCAGTGGTATATATTTATCTGGATCTGTTAAATCATATATCGATTCCTGAAAAAGCAACTTTAGATGACTTTCTGAGAGAAGATGAGAACATTTCTGTAACAGTTGCTTCAGTTCAAACAATTATACGCATTTGTTTCAGTGAGTTATGTCGTCATATTTAAATTTATTATAGTGTGTTCTAATTGAAACATGTCATACTCAAGGCCACAGTTAATAGTCATACTTTTTGCTAGCAGATGCACTGTGTCTTTCTTATCTCCCTTAGTCTCTGGATCCCAGCTTTAAAAAGCCCCTGCTGACTGTCACCCTCCAGTTCTGGACTGGGTCCTGCTGTTCTGATCCTGCTAGTTTAATGGAAGGCTGTGGGTTTGGTATTTGGAAAGGAGAGAGTTGCCATTATATTTTATACTTGTTTGAGGTGAGAACTCTTAAGACATTTTTACACTGACGAAGAACACATGGCTATTTTGATATTTAGGAAAGGTTGCTACTTCAGACGCTTTTGTGGCAATACTGTAACAGAATTTTCATACCTTGTATTTCTGAATTACATACACAAAATAAATGGGGAACAAGCTTTACTGATCTGAGAGTTTATTTTTCTAGAAATTTGTCTTGTTCAAGATACTTCTTAATCAAAATATAAAAGTCTTTTATAGTGTTGTTTCTACTGGGCTTCCTAAGCATTTCATAAGGCCTGAGTTTTATTATTCTTAGGAAATATTGTTACAATATATACTTAGGAGTCTGAACATTTATTTTCAATTATGCTCTGTTTGTGGGAGTAAAATCTTAAGAAATAAGGAATTTAAAACTTTTTGAGCAGTTAACATTTCATATGCAAATAGATTTCCTGAGCCTTGTACCTGCATATTCTGTGAACTGACTAAGTGTGGACAGTTAGCAAGCTGTGGATAACTCACATGGCACCAGTTGTAAGTAAAAATGTTTACTCGAACTGAGAGGACGTTCTTTGGACACCTTTTGAATTGTAGGTTATTCTTTGTTTCTTTTCCTCGTAGAGGGAGGTGTGCAATCATCTCACCAGTAGTTATAAAGTTACTTGTAAGATTTTCATATATAACATTTCTTAGGTTGACAATATCTTATTTCCTGTTTGCTGAGGGTTCTTCTATATTTTTTTATTAATAGATCTCTTAAATATTGTTATATACATTTTCTGCATCTATATGTTAACTATATGATTTTCTTGTTTAATCTTTTAAATTACTTTTATTTGTTGTACACAGTGGTGGGTTTTATAAAGACATTTCAATAAGTATATCATTTTTGGGGGCATCTTGAACTTTTGGGGGCAAGCTGAACTTTAAATCTGAAAAATTCATATTCAAATGGCATATATCACTTCTATAATTTATATTTTTGAATGTTTAAAAGAAGTATCTTGATTTCCATTTTAATAATGATTTTATGTAAATCCTATTTTTCCTCATTTTGCATATATTAGTTGAATTCCAATGATGAGTCTGCTAACTCCAGGGAGAAGGACCTGTGTACTTCTCCTCTCCCTCCTGGTGACTTCCGCCCTTTCTTCTTCCTCCCCACCCCACCTTCTGTTATCTTTGCTGTACATCCTTACACATCTCCCTGGAGAAAGAGAAGCTGCCACTACTCCCATCCCCCTGCTTCCACTCACTTCTTTGGCTAGAGGCCTTTGAGTTTTATGACACAAAGATTTGAATGCCAAGTGCTTTTGTAAGCAAGGAGCATACCCAAGACTAATGTAGTCTCATCCCTCAAATGGTTTACAATCTAGTAGGAAATAGCCAGAAAGTGTAAGTGCACTGTGATTGACAGGAGGTATAATTAAGCTATGGTGACTAACACAGAGCAGATAGGTTCAAGGCACCCTTGGGCACTTTACATGTTTTAACTCAATGAAACCATTCGTGCATACTGTGAGTATCAGTCCTTATACTTGTTGATGAATGAGGGAACAGGCACGGAGAGGAATTGCCCAAATGGAAGGTTGGGTGTGTGTTAGAGAAAGGAACAGAGTGTGGGGCAAAAGATGCCAAGAAACCTGTTCAGACACAGCTCAGTGGTAAAGCTCTTGCCTGGCATGTGAGAGGCCCTGGGTTTGGTCCCCTGTGCTGTCAAAGGAAAACAAAGAAGAACAAAGAAACCAAGAAAGCCACCAGAAGTTAATGCAGCTATGAAAAGGGAAAGTGGAAGACCCGGGAGGGCTTGGCCAGATCATGTCAGAAAGGAGTGTGTCTGGCCTTTGAGCGCCCTTAGGCACCCCATTAGAGGCATACTACTGGTAGAAATGTCACCTCAAAAGATGTTGAAGGGGCTGCCCTTGGGAAATAGGGTTGGTATTGGTGTCATCAAGTTAAGACATGTTTATTAGGATGGGACCTTGAAGAGTATGACCAATGACCTTTTAGAAATAGGAGCAAAGGGTCTACATGGGAAGGATGGCATGTCTTGATAGGGGAGAGATGGAGGGGCCACAGCACAAGGCAAGGAGCATCAGTGACTGTCAGACTATTCAGCCTGAGCAGCATGCCCTGCTCCTCTGGACGTCTGCCCTCCAAAGCAGAGCAGTCCTCAGACCTGCTCTAAGTTACATCACTTACATCTGGACACAGAAGCCCTAGGAAGCAAGCATTCTAACTTGGATCATTCTGGTTATTTCCATTTGCAATTAATGTCCCGGAGACACCGTGTGAGCTCTGCTGAACAGCAAAAGAGAACCGTTGTTACTGCATAGAGGAACGTAAATTCTTCTAGCCCCTTGGTATGGATGGTGAATTCCCATGTGTTTGTTCAACTGCTGCAGTTTCCATCCAAAAACAAGCAGGCTCTGAAAAGTCTCAGCCAAGTTCCTCTCTTCGGCCTGCCGCACCTTAAGTGCTAAGCCATTTTTTTGAAAGATGGGGAAAATTCATTTCTCTTCTTTTGTTTGTAAACCAAAAGTGAGAACCATTCCCCCCTGTTCCTGCATTGCTGCTCTGGAGCTGGGCTCTGAACCCAGAGCCTCACCAAGGCCAAGCCACTCACACCCCAGGCCCTTGCACTCCACAGTGACTTAGTCTAGTTCATGCCTAGTTGCAGAGGTTGTGGCTTCTTATTGTAATGTGTTTTCCAGGCTTAGGACCCACCGTAACTAGTGAGGAGTTTCTGGGTTAAGTTAAGGTTAATTTGTTTAGATCTGATGAAAGTGTTTCCCAATTATGACAAGAATGTCTAGACAGAACACACACAAGTATGTGACCAGTCATGGGAGGAAAGGTCTGGGCCTGAATGTACTGGAAATACCACCACTGGGTGTGATGCAGTACTTGCACACGCATGCCATTGCACTGCTCTGCACAAGAGTCCATGATGCACACACCTGTGAAATTAGAAGCTACCACTCTGGCCTTCATTCCAGGCTTGTGAAATGTTCGTTTTTTTAAGTGGTTCCTTTTATTTAGGTTTTATGGAGTACCAATCAGTCTCAGCCTCTCTCTGTCTCTGTCTCCCTCAGTCATTCATTTTGTTTACAGATTTATTTTTATTCCATTTGTGGTTAATCTGAAATAACCCAAATGGTTACTTTTAAAATTCATCTTTCTATTGTTATTTTTTTCTCAGTGAAGGGTCTCTCCTTCATATTCAATTAAAAGTTGCATAGCTGAAAAGATTTGATGTTATGTTCATTCTGGAATATTCTTTTTCAATTTCATAAACTTGGGGAACTTTCAGATTGATCCTCAAGAGAATTTCCTGAATAATGCTGTGACACACCGACCAGCAGGGGGCGGGCCTGGCAATGGAAGCTTTCTGTTTATTGGAGAATTGAAGAAGGAAAATGGGTCTTTCGGGCACTGGGCTACAGCCCCACTCAGATGTGCTGCAGCCCCACTCAGACACTTGCTACAGCCCCACTCAGACGTGCTACACCCCACTCAGGCACTCGCTACAGCCCCGTTCTCTGTATGTGGCCCTTTTTCCTTCTGGTAGGATGCAACCAGACAGGGTTGGTCCCTGAACTCAAGTTCTAGGAGGCAGAAGCCACCTTGGGAAGTGCAAAGGCCACAATACATTTGTCCACAAGGTCTTAGTCACTTGTCCCTAGGCTTTTGGTCAAGGCCAAGATGCCACAGAAGGACCCAGTCCAGGAGAACCCTTAGGTGGAAGTCAGGGAGCATTTCTTTCTCTGGGAATAGGAAATCCTTTCGTTCTGGCTGCCCCCTTTGCAGAAGTACAACCACCACCACCCGCCTTGTCCTCTCGTTTCCTCACCCCAGTGCTGGGTATTAAAAGTGCAAAAGCTTTCAATTCCTCTTAAGTAATTTTGGGGGGTTAAGACATGAGGCTCCCTAAACTGTTTTATAGAATTAGCACTATTTCTACTATTTCTGTGAGAAAATGTATCTCAGTGCCTCCCTCAGGCCACTTCTCCAGTAGTGCCATCCGAAGGAGCAGTTCCCTTCATTCCCTGAGGAACAGACCTGTGTGAGAACACCAATCTCACAGGACAGAGGGTGGTCTGGTGGCTAACAGGGTGAGATGAATGACCCACCCAAAAATGTGATGTGCTATATATAAAATGTACACACACACACACACACACACACACACACACACACACACACAC